>CM047429.1:37584824-37752031 GCA_026168455.1 Theocolax elegans
CAACCATAAATTTGAAAAATCATAAACTCGGGAGAGTTGGAAAAAACAGGGTCCGTGTGGGCGACTAACTTAACATCAAGGTTATTCTTAATGTAAGCCGCAACACCCCCCCCCTCCTTTCCAACCCGATCCAATCTATAAAGTGTGTAGTTTGGAAGGCCCAGTATATCGGAGTAGTCATAATCCTTGAGAAAAGTCTCAGAAAAGGAAATGATATCATGATTGGAAGGTGCAATTAATGATTCAACGGATGAGAAATGAATTCGCAATGTCAATAGCAAAAAGCTACATTTGCGACACTAGTCAAAAACAAAAAAATCATTCAACGAGACGAGAAAAGCAACAAAAAAAATGTTCTAATTGTCCAATAAGAACATATATATTTTCTGCGATGATTGCGAATTGTTTTTTTGCAGTCCATGTATGAGAAAACATCACGAAAACATCTGAGTAAGTGAGAGGCAAGGGGACTCACTATAAAAAAGCACCCTAAAGGAGATATATTTTTACTACGTCCACGTCGTTATCTCTGGGTAGTGCTAAACGTAAATGCTTAAAATCTGTTTTTTTTTTGAAAACCATGAACTTTTATAAAAATTTATAAAGAATAAAAATGTCTTAGAATCGATCAAAAAATACTAGAAAATTTTTTCAGAATTTTTGGAAAAAACTTTTTTTTTCAAACATCGGAAAAATTGAAATTTTCAAAATTTTTCTCAAATCACTTTGGAAAAATTTTCTAGCATTCTTTCATCAATTATAAGACATTTTAACTTTTTGAAAATTTTTACTAAAGTCAATAGTTTTCGAGAAAAAAAATGGTAAAGATTTACGGTGACGTTTATGTGGTTTGGGTCCTGTAGCCGCCATTTTGAAAAAAAATCGTACTTATAAAAATTGCCTACTAAACTTCAGCAATTTTGTGCACCGATGGTTGAACGCAACTTCATATATTGAAAGTTGGCAGAAATTAATGGTTTTTTAAAAAATGAACATCTAATAGAATGTGGTAATAACACGGATAAATCACGGCAAAAAAGCGGCAAATTTCTCTCATAGTCTGGTTATCGCATTATTATTTGTTTGTCAACTGTGAGCCGTTTCCCGCTAACTTTCGCTAAACTGGCAGAAACCAATGATTTTTTAAAAAAGTGAATATCTTATAAAATGTTGTAATAACACGGATAAATCACGGCAAAAAAGCGGCAAATTTCTCTCCTAGTCTGGTCATCTTATTTTTATTCATATGTTAGCTGTGAACCGTTTTCCGCTAACTTTCGCTAAAGATGGCAGAAACCAATGGTTTTTTAAAAAAATGAACATCTAATAAAATGTGGTAACAACACGGATAAATCACAGCAAAAAAGCGACAAATTTCTCTCCTAGTCCGGTCATCGTATTATTATTTGTTTGTCAACTGTGAGCCGTTTCCCGCTAACTTTCGCTAAAGATGGCAGAAACCAATGATTTTTTGAAAAAGTGAATATCTTATAATATGTGGTAATAACAAGGATAAATCACGGCAAAAAGCGGCAAATTTCTCTCCCAGTCTGGTCATCCTATTTTTATTCATATGTTAGCTGTGAGCCGTTTCCCGCTAACTTTCGCTAAACATGGCAGAAACCAATAGTTTTTTAAAAAATGAACATCTAATAGAATGTGGTAATAACACGGATAAATCACGGCAAAAAAGCGGCAAATTTCTCTCATAGTCTGGTTATCGCATTATTATTTGTTTGTCAACTGTGAGCCGTTTCCCGCTAACTTTCGCTAAAACTGGCAGAAACCAATGATTTTTTAAAAAAGTGAATATCTTATAAAATGTTGTAATAACACGGATAAATCACGGCAAAAAAGCGGCAAATTTCTCTCCTAGTCTGGTCATCTTATTTTTATTCATATGTTAGCTGTGAACCGTTTTCCGCTAACTTTCGCTAAAGATGGCAGAAACCAATGGTTTTTTAAAAAAATGAACATCTAATAAAATGTGGTAACAACACGGATCAATCACGGCAAAAAGGCGGCAAATTTCACTCCTAGTCTGGTCATCGTATTATTATTTGTTTGTCAACTTTGAGCCGTTTCCTGCTAGGTTTCGCTAAAGTTGGCAGAAATTAATGGTTTTTTAAAAAAATGAACATCTAATAAAATGTGGTAATAACACGGATAAATCACGGCAAAACAGCGGCAAATTTCTCTCCTAGTCTGGTCATCGTATTATTATTAGTTTGTCAACTGTGAGCCGTTTCCCGCTAACTTTCGCTAAACATGGCAGAGACCAATGGTTTTTTAAAAAAATGAACATCTTATAATATGTGGTAATAACACGGATAAATCACGGCCAAAAAGCGGCAAATTTCTCTCCTAGTCTGGTCACCGTATTATTATTTGCTTGTCAACTGCGAACCTTTTTCCGCTAACTTTCGCTAAAGATGGCAGAAACCAATGGATTTTTTAAAAAATGAACGTCTAATAAAATGTTGTAATAACACGGATATATCGCGGCAAAAAAGCGGCAAATTTCTCTCCTAGTCTGGTCATCCTATTTTTATTCATATGTTAGCTGTGAATCGTTTCCCGCTAACTTTCGCTAAACATGGCAGAAACCAATAGTTTTTTAAAAAATGAACATCTAATAGAATGTGGTAATAACACGGATAAATCACGGCAAAAAAGCGGCAAATTTCTCTCCTAGCCTGGTCATCGTATTATTATTTGCTTGTCAACTGTGAGCCGTTTCCCGCTAACTTCCGCTAAAAATGGCAGAAACCAATGGATTTTTTAAAAAATTAGCGTTTAATAAAATGTTGTAAAATCGCGGATAATTCACGGCAAAATAGCGGCAAATTTCTCTCCTAGCCTGGTCATCATATTTTTAATTATATGTCAACTGGCAGAGTCCTATGGTTTATTTTTAAACGGGCGTCTAGTAAAATGTTGTACCAGTACTTATAATAGATTGAGGAGTATTATGTTCATGCGTAACAGCGTTTTTCTGCTATCTTTAACCGAAAAGAGCAGGTTTTCGAGAGTTTTCCTTACACTAATATTACTTTTACGTATAGCACTATTCGCGGATAATTTCTAAAAGAAAAGCGGCTAATCCTCAGCTTGGTTCCATGTTCGCATCTTGCTTATTTCCATAACTTGAGGCTGTTTTCTGCTATGTTTAACTGGAAAAAGCAGGTTTCAAGAGTTTTTTTTAAACTAGCTGTACCTAGACACATTGTACTATTTACGGATAATTTCTAAAAGATAAACGGCAAATTTCTATGCTTGTCTCATGAACGCAGCTGTTCTTTTTACCCAGTTTTAAGGAAGACCCTGCTAACTTTTTCTTATATTTTGCCAAAACTATTTGGGAAGTAATCACGGCAAATTGCGGCAAATTCTGACTTGGTTTTACTTGACTCAGGGTACTTTTTTAATCATTTTTAGAATAGTACCCTGCTAACTTTATATAAAGTTAGCAGGGTACCCGATTATTTTTAAAAATATAACCGCGGCAAATTTTCTCGCTTCACGGATAATTTACGGCATATTTACGGCAAATTATCCAATATTTTTTATGCCGATAGCGTGAAATGTCCATGCCAAGTTAAGGGAGGTGAAACTGAATGCGATTGGAATGACGAATATGAGGGCGGGAGTCGGTTCTGATGAAGTGTTGATGAAGGTATGAGGGCGTTGAAGATGAAATGATCTTATAAGCCAATGACCCGATAAGATATGCTCTTCTGCGCTCAACCGACAGCCAGCCCAATTGTAACCGAAATGGGGTAACATGTGCTCTTCTAGGGATATTTCCCCAAACAAAACGCACACATGCATTTAGTAACCGCTGAAGTTTTAAGTCACGTACCTGATCAACGTCATTATAGACCGCGCACGCGTAATCCAGGTGGGGCCATACCAGACTCTCGACTAGCTTCTTGCGTGTAATTCGCAAAAGTGCCCTTTTATAAAAACGCAAGGTATGCAGCACTCCATGAACCTTTTGACAAATCTGTGACACGTGCCTCGACTAGTCGAGCGTCGGCATAATCCACAGACCCAACGACTTAACAACAGACTCGTACGGCAGCGATACGCCATTAACATTAATCCTGGTTGCATTACCCAGATCGAAACGAGATACATATTGTTGGCTACCCAGCAGTAGAACCTTTGTCTTCGCCAAATTCAACGATAAGCCATTTCGTTCCGCCCAATCAGCAACCGCCCCCGCGTCACGAGAAACCCTCCCCACAGCCCGATCGAACTCCGCCGGCAAGAAAGTATAATACATTTGCGTATCATCTGCGAAAATCATATGGTTTGAGTACTTCAGGACCGCAGGCAGGTCATTTATAAAAATAGAAAATAAAAGGGGACCCAGTACACTGCCTTGAGGGACTCCCGCCTGGACAGTGGTCCAACCAGAGCGTTCACCCCCATCACCCTCAACAGCCTGCGTGCGGCCCATCAAGTAGGAACAGAACCATTCCACCACCTTATCCTCACAACCGATCGCTCGGAGCTTCCGAAGAAGCGCGCCATGAGGTACTGTATCAAAAGCTTTCGAAAAATCAAACAAGACTAATAACGTGACCATACGCTGGTCAATACCCCGGCGTACATCATCCAAAACTTCAAGCAATGCAGTTTGTGTGCTATGAGAGAGAGAGAGAGAGAGAGAGAGAGAGATTGATAAGTTTATTAGGTATTGGACGTGGCAACTCAGTTAAGATCTCAATTAAGTATAAAATAAATTATAAGATATAGCAAAATTAAAATAATAGTAAAACGTAGTAAAAGTAAATATACATAAAAATAGAATAAGTAATAGTTACAGCCAAATAAATAAATACGCAAATAAACAAATAAGTAAATAACTAGGTACATAACCGAATACGAAAATAATAAGAAATAAAATAAAAATATAAACATAACGCATATAAGTAGCAATAATACAAAGTATCTATAAAGATTCACGCTAAATAATAATAAAATAACATGAATAAATAAATAAAAAAAAAATCGCACAAATGACAATCAAGGAGAGTACATGACCTCCGGGAAACTTACTTTCAAATGAATCGTTTATAACCCGAAACAAATAGAAATAGATACTCCAACCAAAAAACCAGAAGAAAGTTGATATCAAGTAGATATAATTTGAAAAAAAGAAGATTACATTGCTCAATTTGAACTAATTTTAACCAAAACTTAATATCAAAACTTTATTGTTTCTTTTACCCTAAAATTCTTAAATCTCTTATTTTCCTCATAACTTTGCTGCAAATTGGCAATTTAAGCGTCTTTTTTTCAAATTGTACCAACTTAAACTCAACTTTCTTCTGATTTTTGGTTTGAGTGTCTATCTCTATTTGTGTCAACTGCATTGAATCACTACAATACCTTACCAACTCTGAACATGAAATGTTTTTTAGTGTAGTATTGTTTATTTTGTAATTTTGGACTGTTGCGAGAATTTATTTTATAAATACTGCGAGGGTGAGAGTGTGTACGTTACTCTATCATCTCTATTATAGTATCTTAATTTCTCTATTTACTGTTTTTAAACTTTTACATTGATATTGCATTAGTGAAATTCTTTAAACGTTTTTGTTTGGCGATTTATATTATTATTAGCATACTTTTATGAATTTTTATAATTAGTTTCTATTGGTGATTGAAATTAATCCCTGACTTAGCAATATTTGGCGAAAAATTTAGTTCGCTGCGCTACCTTTAACCTCATAGTTTAACAGAAAAAAAATAATATCGAGAAAAGGATTTTTTTAACAGATTTGTGCATTTTATCCGCCATTTTGAAGAAAAATATTCAAATATAAATTTTTCCTGTTAATGTTCAACTATTTTGTGCACTCATGGTTGAAGACAGATTTCGATATTGATGGATTTGAAACTGAAAAAAAATTCATTAAAAAATTTTTTGTTTAATTTTGGGCCCGGTTTTGGATTTAGCATACTTAAAAACATAAGGAACGATATCATGGATCAATTCACTGTTCCGTTGTATAGGTCCAGAAAATGACGTCTTTGGTCGTTAATGGGTTAATTTGTGTAGCCTATTGTCGCCCGAAAGGTGTTGTTTTTTCCAACCTTTTTTAAGTTATATAAACATACACCCATTTATATAATCGCATAATTATTGCTGGTGATTTTAATTCTGATTTATCAATTGATAATTTTTATGGTATCCACTTTCGTAGGCATATTTGTCAGAATTCGTTTTATTTAGTGTTGCAAGACACTACTCTTCATGGTGATTCTTTCGACTCATGGTTGGATGTTATCTTGACTGCTAGTGATGAAAATGTGAAACATCTTCCAGTCCATATATAAACAACTTAGTTGGTTACAGATTAAGCACTTATGTTACCAATACCATTGCTGTTTATTCGCGGTTATTTCTCAATATTAATATATAATCCTTCAATTGCGATTTCAATTTGGGGCTGGAATTGATGCATAATGATATGGATAATCTATATGATGACTTAAGTTCTTTTAGCTCTGCAGTTAATTCATCCCTCTATAAACATGCACCATTTACTTTGTATAGAATTCGACGATCTTCCTCACCATGGATCACTCGTAAGTATCGGCCAGCATGCAATTTGGATTTATAAACTCACAAGGGGAGTACATGACCTCCGGGAAACGGATCTCACCCTAACTTTGGTATATCTTTTGTAATGTAGAAATATGAAGAAAGCTAAGTTATTGCTTGCCAATGGCCACATTGACGAAAATTATTCGACATCTAAAAATAATTTCAATGAAAATTACTTTCAATTTAAACACTTATAACTCCGAAACAAATAAAGATAAACAATCGAACTAAAAACCAGAAAAAAGTTGAGTTTAAGTAGATATAATTTAGAAAAAAGAAGCTCAAATTGCTTCATTTGGAGTAGTCATGAAGAAAATAAGAAATTGAAGATATTGTAACCAAAATTTAATATGAAAAGTTTATTGTTTCTTTTAGCCCAAAATTCTTTCAGGTTAGGTGCGACCTTGATGAATATATCTATAGACTGAATCAAGACGCACTTACTATCATTAATTGCATCGATAAATCAACTATGTCACCAGATGTTGTTGGAGATCTTACATGGAATGCTCATATTTCATTAGTATGTTGTAGAGTTCATAACATTCTTTACAAATTACGTTATAAGGGTTATTCGTTGTCATGTGAAACTAAAAAACTTCTGGTGAACGCTGTCGTTATGCCTCATTTCGACTATACCTGTGTGGCTTTCTGCTACTTACCTGGCTACTTGGATATTAAATTACACCGTTTGTTAAATAATTTTATATTATATAGAATTTTATATAGATTTATCTTCTATGTACGACGTGACAGTCCATTAAATCCATTTCATAAACAACTCAAATGGCTAAAAGTACAGGATCGTAGAAAACATTTTTTGCAGGAGTCCCTCAGGGAAGTGTCCTGGGTCCATCGTTGTTCTCTATTTTCATCAACGATTTACCGCTGGTATTATACCACTCTAAAGCGATGATATTTGCTGATGATACTCAGATTTACTTACATTGTTACCCAAACGAATTAGCAGCAAGGATAGCCTCTATTACAACAGATGCTCAGGCTTTGGCATACTGGGCTTCAAATAACGGCTTATCGCTTAATACAGCAAAAACCAAAGCTATTATTCTGGGTAGTAAACCGTTTGTTTCGGCATTATCACAAGTTCGTCACCAGGATATTGTTATTACTTGTACCCCAATCTCTTACATCTCCGAGGTTTAGAACCAAGAATTGTGAATTACTTCCTCTCTTGATTGCGATAGGCGTTTCCATAGGCAGCTAATTCAATCACTAATTTTCCCTCACTTCGATTATGCTAGTGTAACTTTTAGCGCAATCTTGAAACTACTAAAAACTTAAAACTACAACGCTTATAAAATGCTTGCATACGTTTTGTTTTCGGTAACATTCAAAGAACTGAGCACGTTACTCCCTATCGAAAAACGTCGAGAATTTCTTACTATTATGTTAGCACTAAAGGTTCTTGCGTACAATAACCCTGTATACTTACCTGAAAGGTTCATTATGGCTGCTAATACCACATCTGCTTGCCATTCCGTTCGATATCCGCCACCAAAATTACTCTACAAAGTTCCTACAACCGAGTATTTTAACAAATCGTTTACGATCATCTCTACTAAATTAATTAATGCTCAGCCTTCATTGGAAATCAACGCAAGCCTCCTACAACATGCGCGAATCTTCATCCTAAAAGACCTACTAGCAAAAGACAAGGAGGGCGGTGAACCCCTTCATAACTAAGAAATAAATAAATATTAACGAACTAGGTCATTAACTAGTCATAGAAGGCTTAGTTTTGAATTAAATTTATTTAAATCTATACTAAGTTAAGTTAAGTTAAATTAATCTTGTTCTAATTAGCCATATTTTCTTTTTATAGTACTGGTGTTAAAATCACATCATGTTAGTCAAGATATTTTTTATATTATTTGTTTAAAGATCGTTGAACTCAACTTAGTTCAAATTACTTGAAACTTTTATTTTTATATTCTATTTTGCTTACAATTATGTAATCTTGATGAATTCTCTTTCTAATTTTACTTCATTTAATATTAAATAGCAAGTGCTCTGTACAATCTGTAAATTATTATGTTTGTATGATCTTGTTTGTATACCTAGATTTAAGAATTCTTTTATCCTTTTACTTATAGAGCCATATAGGGTTGTACCTCAAGGCTTTAAATAAAATCAATCAATCTCTCTCTCTCTCTCTCTCTCTCTCTCTCTCTCTCTCTCTCTCTCCTCTCTATATCATTAGCTCCCGAAACGATGGGTTAACCCAAAATTCACGCCTAGGCCAGGATGCGAAAGACCATAATGGCGAGAGTCTATCAAAAACTGAGAGAACTTTAAAGCCAATAAATTTAAGTGCCTCAACTTTCGGTGTAACTGAACCTAAATCCTTAATACTACTGAGGTTATAATGTTATATATACTGGTTATATATACTGAAGTAATATCAAAGTTTAAGAATGTTGATAAGCAATCGCTTTTTTTCTGCATAAAACCTCAGTGTTTATGACACATGACGTGTCGATACATTACGACGTTTAAAGACACATCTATAAGTAATTTCGATGAAATGTTGGTCTGCTATTAAAGGTGCGTCAGATTTATTTTTAAGAATTATAGAATCAAGATTGCTAACAATAAATAAATCTAGCCAGGTGTAAATAGCATGACGCGTAAGTTCAGACGGAACAATAATTAAGGTATTGTCGGATACATTCTTTCTGAGAAAAAGTGATGCCCAAGAATCCACATACAAACTAATATTGAACTCACCCGTTATAATGACGTTATCATATAAAGTGCATATAAGAGATTATTTTTTAAAATTTATTGGAAAAGTTGCGATGGATCCATGGTATACTACAGCAAACAAGTGTTTAGAGATGGAAATCAACACTTCTGAAATTAAAAAAAGGATCTGAACGCTCTGTAAAATTAACAAAGCAGTTTTTGACATGTACACGTACACCTCCTCGATGTTTACCAATTCGGTCCAATCTATATAATGTGTATTCCTTAATAGTTAAACTATTATCCGCAATATCGAATTTAGAAACGTTTCGTTATAGACTAAAAAATCGATTTTTATCTGACAAAAGAAGTGTAACTTTGTTAAGGGGATGTCGGAGCTATAGTCTCCATCGCTAGCCGCTCAATTTCAGTAGCGCTGCGGTTAAGTAGCCAATTCGACAATAAACGTACTTCGAATATAATATGTAAAAATTACAGCTTCTTGGGGCTGTTAAAGGATACTTCCCCCTTAGCTATGACTAAAATTCAGGTAACTATGTTATTACACGGAAAGAAATTTTTGCATGACACATGCCCAAAAATTTGACATATTATATCACAACATATAATTGGAATCATACAATACCAAAAAATAAATCTGTATTGACCAAGATGGTTATCCCTTAATTCCAATATAATGTTGCTTCCGGTGTTCCAGTACTTTGGAATAATTTATGCAAAAATAGTAATTACTACTATTCCACAGTATCAGGAAATCCTCTAATACAACGGTGTAAATGCTGCTTTCCATTAATGGTCGTGATAAATGCCGACTAGTGACATAACACATATAAAAAACGTGTGACAAATGCGATTTCACCGTTGGGCATGTGAAGCGCCCAAACTTGGATTGCCACATGTAAAAGAAACTGTATAACCTCTTGACTCGATCATTGGCATGTATGATTTCAATCTTGGGCGCGTGAGGCGCCCAAGGTTGGAATAGGCAAAAGTCAAGCATGTAACCTCACGTGCAAAATATGGGAATTCTCGATAACTCTCTTAATATCCAATCGAGGATACCAAAATTCTTATGTTGCATATCCAACTTTTAAACCTACTATTAAGTATAGGTGGAAAGTGACATTTACATTAAAATTGGTATTATGCGATTTCCAACTTTTTCTCACGCGGATCGAAGGGTTTCGAATGTATTGCATAGAAAAGCAGAATGTAGTTGGAAACACCACATTTCACTGCTTGGGCGCTTCACGTGCAAAACTTCGGAACTCTCAAATACCATATTAATATTGCTCGTAAGAATACCAAAATTCGTACGCTGTATGCCCATCGTTGACACGTACTATTAAGTACGGTTTGGCATGTGACTTTTACATTTAACTTGGTATTATACCATTACCAAAATTCTTTCCGTGTACGCTTGACAGCATATTTTTTTAAAGGAACGTGAAATACGTTTTGTATGTCATGCGGCGTTGCGAGTAGCAACTTGTATTACTCATTTTTTTAAAAAATAATCATTTGCTATCAAGTGTAACAGTATTTTTAACTCAATACTAGTCATAGGTAGGGGGAAAAGTACCTTACAAGTGCTTAAAATAGCAGCTTAAGTAGCATTTTTAAAATTTATGTTAAAAGTACTTCAAACTGCAGCTCCACTGAGATCAAGCAGCTATCGACGGAAGTAATAGCTCCGACATCCCCTTAAAATGAATATTTAAGGTAATAAAACTATTACTTAAACAATTATTTAAACTATTACCTTGTCAATCATGCAGGTGGTTAGATTGATTATTTTTAGCGGTAGGTGCATTTGAACTAGCGAGATGCGACAAGGACGGCGCGATTAGTTGGAGAGGCGATAATTTATAACCATGAACGAATCAGTTGGTGAAGGTCTGACATATAATCGCATACCATGCACAGACAGACGTAAGTAATTTAATTCTTTACATACTTGAAGCGATTTCAAATACAATTCAAATATTGATTTGGGCCATAAAGCCCGAATAAAAATTTTAGAATTTTTACCGTTACCAAAAGTCTTATTAAACTTTAGACTGCCGGAAATCCTATATATAGGCTTTAGAGGAATATAAGTAATTTTGTCAAATCCCCCCTCCTACACAAATGCCCCATTTTTTCGTATTTCTGAAACTTGGTGAAATTGTCACTCTGAAGGTTTCCGGAGTCGTTGATCACGAATCCGGGGTCAGATTTGGTAAATTCGTATGAAGAGTCCCCAACTCTACCCCTTCCAAAGACCCAAAGACGCAATATATAATACGCTTGAAAGGGTCCCCAACCCCCCTCCACACAAACGTCCTAATTTTTTTATATTTTTGAAAATTGGGAGTTTTTATGGTCGCTGATCATAATCTGAAGTCAAATTTGATAAATTCTTATCAAGAAGCTCCCAACTCCCACTTTTCTAAATTTCCGATTCTTTGATATAACTGATACTCGGTGAAAAATAAGCCTAAATATATGTAAAGTGATGTATTACTCGCATATATTTTTTTATTTTATAGAATTTAATTTTGTAAGCGTTGGCCATTTTTACAAATCATAAAAATCATCGTGTCTACTGTTTGACTAAAGTGACAATGTATACATGTTTAAAATATACCAAAGTTTAGCTTTATATATGCAGATAATTGTATAATTTTTCTAATTTAGTAAAGACTAGACAAAAGTCAGTAGTTTATAGTAAAGGAAAGTAGTTGATTAGTTTATATAGCCATCCCGATTCGTCTAAATCAATCTCTTCTTATCTGATATATATGTGTTACTTTATTTGGTTCAAAGGAGTTATTTCCTGAATTTACCGTTATCTTTCTAAAGCATTTGTATTTTGTTGTTATATTGTTATAAAATTTGATTTGTGACTTGTATTAAAAAAAAATTATAGATTGTAGCAGTAGTGAATCAGAACCAGAGGAGGTAATTGAAAATAGGGCCGGTGCTTCTGAACCTGCTGAACTTGATTGTTGGATAAACTAATCTATATTAGCAACAAAATCCTGAATCATTGCGTACAAATGTGGCATCGTGGAAAGATATAAATATTGAAGAAGTACGCAAATTTTTTTGCCTATCCATCAATATGGCGCATCAAAGGTAATATACAAAATTATTGGAGTACAGATTTACTATTATCTACTCCAATATTTGGACAGATAATAACCCGTAATAGATATCTCCAAATTTTGCGTTATTAACAATTTTCAAATGATGAAGAAATTGTATGTCACCCTTTGAAAAAATCAAACTTATAATTGATTTTTTGAATAAACATTTTCCTCTACCATAAATCTGAAGATTAAAATTCAAACAATTTCTGACCTTGAAAAGACACCGCTTAGGCATTAAATTTTTTGAACTAGTAAATTGTGATACTGGATTTTTGTTAGGATTTATTATCTATACTGGAACAGATCCCGAATTTGAAAAATTCGACTTCATAATTTCCGGAGACATTGTAGCTCATTTCTTGAAGCCTTATTTTTATAAAGGTCATGTAGTTTAAATTGAAACAATTGATATGATAAATAAGGCATCTGGAGAGGAGTGCATGAGCAAAGCAAGAATAAAAAAATGGTACAAGCGATTAAACGCACGACAGTTGACAGTGATTCTCGCTCTGGACGACTATCGAGCGCAATAACACCAGAAAATATCGAGCGTGTGTGACTTGCAATTGAAGGACATCGTCGATTGAATGTACGCGAACTAGAGTGATCTTGGATTATCAAAAACTACTGTTTGGAGAATTTTAATCGAGGATTTAGCAATGGCTCGTATGTGTGCGAAATTTATACCAAAATTGCTAACGGCAGATCAAAAGAATCTATGCGTTGAAATGGCCCTGGACAACTTGGAAATGGTTTCTAATGATGAAAATGTACTCAAGATGATTATTACTGGTGATGAGTCATGGGTTTACGGCTATAACCCAGAAACAAAGCGACAGTCTTCACAGTGGAAGCATTCTGAATCGCCAAGGGCAAAAAAAGCACGTCAAAGTCGGAGCAAGGTGAAGAAAATGTTGACTATTTTCTTTGATTATAAAGGTGTTGTGCACCACGAATATGTACCGAAAGGTCACACTATCACTAAAGAATACTATGGTGAAGTATTGAAAAGATTGGGTGACGCAGTCAGAAGAAAACGGCCACAGCTTTGGTCGAGCGGTGATTGGCTGCTTCATCAACGATTTGACAAAGCACTAGCTTCGCCGGCCTCCATACAGTCCCGACATAGCCCCCTGTAATTTTTGGCTCTTTATTTTTGGATAAGACGTCGAAGTAGTTATGAATGTAATATTTGTCAGGTTACATTGTGTATAGATCCATGCTTCGAAATTTATCATACAAAAAATCTCTGCCTTGATTCATGACAATTTTATTTAAAAAAAAGTAGAATATAACAATAATAAAGTACTAGAACTAAAAATAAAAATAATAAATACAGAAAAAATACAAAAAATACGGAAAAAAGGAGCTACAAATCATTCTCTACGTCCACATCGTTAGCTCCGGCTAATTCTAAAGGAGAGTTGAAAAATCTCATTTTTTTTCAGAAATATAAGAAGAAATTGCGACATGGGGGGGAGAGGGCAATTGGTGCCCCCTGATATGAATTGACCAAATCTGACCCTAGATTCGTGCTCAGCAACCTCAAAAGCCTCTGATATAATACTTTTACCGAGTTTCAGAAATATAAAAAAAATTGGGGCATTTAAGAAGGATGGGGGAGGGAAATGGGGCTCCGTGACATGAATTAGTCAAATCTGACCGTGGATTCGTGATCAGCGACCTCAAAAACCTATAGGGTTTCAACGAGTTTTAACGATAAAAAAAAATTTACGATATAAAATTTTTTCTGTACCGTTCCCTGCCGGAAAGCCTATATATAGGCTTGACCTCTGACATGAACTTTGTATATAGCTGATACATGATCTATGACACAAATTTGGTCACTTTTAAAGAGAAGATTAAAGGATCAAATGCCGGCAGCCTTAAGGGTAAAGTCAAGATTCGAGAGTACACGAGATTTGCTATCGAAAGCATCAAGAGCATTAGCCTAAACAAACCCTCTGATACGCCGGAACACAGCATACGTCCAATTTTGTTCAGAAGTACTGCCATAAAATACTATCTTTTAAAATATGTGCGCAACCAGCTCAGAGAATATCTGTGGGCGTCACGTGATCATCCCTTCCATACTATAAACGTAACACACAGAAGTATTTTGTAAAACCTATGGTTGGTTTCGAATATCCTGCAAAGCAGCTATCGTGACTAATGAACAATAGTCTGTGAAGGGAATCAACAGCGCCCCGGCGAGCTGCTTTCTAAGAGCATGAGTAGTGTCAGAGATGAGATTGCCGATCCAATGTTAAAAAGTCGAGACAAAAACGACAACGATACCACCTAGCTGCTGCTGCTCGAAGCTTTCGCACAATTTGAAAATCAAAGAGGCGGGGTATACCGAGTGATTCCGATTGGTTCCTACTCCGGCGGGGAGTATGAACTCGACTAGCGAAGCAGGGGGTAACGCGAGAACCAGACCAGTATGACCATGGTTCAAATCACCTGACTCCTAAGAAATTTTTTTTTCCTAGTTCTTAATAAAATCAAATAATTATAATTATAAAATTAAAAATTAAAACAAATTAAAACAGCAGACATTAAAATAAATAAATACTTAACCGTAAGCTTCCCACCAGGGGGCACAACTTAAATATAAGTTTCGACATTTACAGGCGTATAGATACGGTAGCCGTGAGCGTTAAGGTGCGCGTATGCAATCGGTTAACCAAAGGGTCTCGGGTTCAAAACTCGTGATCTTGATTTTTTTTTAAGTTATTTAATTTATTTAATTATTTAATACGTTTATATTACATAATTTTAATAAATAATTGATAAATATGTATTTTAATAATTACTTATATAATAGATTTTACATAACTAAATATTACAATAGTTATTATTATTATATGAATTTATATCATGAAAATAATAATAACAAATATAAAACAATTTTTAAACATATAAAAATTAAGGAATATATCATTTAATAAACATTATAATTTGCATATTAAAAATAATTAGCTTAATAATGAAGTTTAATAGAAGAGTAATTATAAGTTTGTTGTATAAATTAAAAAAAAAAGTTAATTAATTGATACTATAATAAAATTATAAGCTACTTGAATAAATAACTTAAACTTTCGTTTTTGTATTAATTTTAATATAAACATGTAATTAATGTTTACAACAATATTGATGTCACTTAATAAATTTAACGGTGCATAAAATGTAAAAGAATAATTAATGATTATTTACAATTAATTTGTTTAATCGTTTACAAATAAAAGTTCTATACATTTAAGTGTTATATATTTTTATTTCAATTAATTATTTTGAATGTACAAAAGTTTAAAAAGTTTATATGAAACAAAAAATGTATTATTTTCATATACTATAAGTATTAAATATTTTAATATATACCTTAATTTTTCAAAGGTATTTGAAAATTTCATTGTTAAAGTATTGGAATTTTCGATTTCATTTTTTTGTCTTGTTTTTAAAATATGAAAAAAAATTACAATGTTATAGCTAATACTGTATTTATAATTATAACAATAATAATAAATAATAATTATAAAATTAAAAAAAAATGTAATGCATGGGATTCGAACTCACAACCGCTTGGAATCATGGATTTATAATAGAGGAAGCCTTAATCCACTGGACCAACGAATCCGTGTAAAGTTTTGTATTGGAATTGATTTATGATCATCTACCCCCTGTTTGGGTTTATTAATTTATATATACATATTAACAATTATGATATTCATTAATTTCATAAAATTTTATGTAATGACTGAAAAACAAGGGTTGACGCTAAATTTAATCATCAAATAATTCCAAGGATATATAATGCACGCATCAACAATATGTTTGCTCCCTCTCTTCTCTCTCTTCTCTTTCTTCTCTTTCTTCGTTGTTCGCAACACCCTACTCCAGCTACTTTCCCTCTCCCATACTCTCAAATTGTGCGAAAGCTTCATATGCGAACCGAGAGTGTCGCCACTTTCTTAGGCAGAACGAGCAGCGCACCCCTGCCATGCTCATCGGCAATCTCTTTCTACTAATCTCTGGTAGTGTATTTATATTCTTCCAAGATAGCTGCGAATTCAAAACTATACCAAGACTCAAGTAAGAAAGAGAGAGAGAGAGAGAGAGAGAGAGAGAGAGAGAGAGAGAGAGAGTGAGGTTTAATGATTGATTGATAATATTTATTGGGTACTAGGGTTCGTGATCCCGTGAATACAATAGTATAAAAAATAAATCGATTCTGATATGTAGCATGAGATATAATAACAGAATGAACATGCAAAAGAGCGATATACAATAAAAGTAAAAAACGATAATAAATATAACATGCAATGAATGACTAGCGAAACGACAGAACTCGTTTCACAATCATGACGTTGTAAGTATTTTTGTAAGCACACCTTCAGAGGACGCCGTACCGAGATGCTTACCGACGTTTACAGATTCAAACTTTACAAAACCAATAATCACTTTTTTTATAATGTGTGGGTTACCCCTAGGTTTTGATAAAAGCTAACCGGAACAATTCATAAAATTTTAAAAATTTATAAATTCTCTTATTAAAGTCTAAATTCGCAAATGTTGGTAAGCATGTTAGTTCGGCGTCCCCTTAAGCCGGACCTTAAGGTAGGATCACTCCGGACAAAGAGTCAATTCCATTTGCTCCCGTAACAGAACGTTTGCGCAAATCTCTGTTGACATGCCCAAGCCCAAACAAGTACTAGAGTGCGTTAGTACCACAACGGTGCATGTGCACTATCGTTATTTTAGCCTATATAAGGATATTATGAAACCATCTGAAGGCAGTTCTTCCGACCGGGTCGCACTCGATAGTTCGCTGACTGAGAGATCGCTCCGGGAGAAGACCAGCCTACCGGTGTTCGCTCACACGACAGACTGAGAGTCTAGGAGGCTGTCGGATACCCCGATCCGTCCTATCGATCCGTCGTCCGTAAAGCCCGAGACCAACTGCACGCATGCAGGGGTCTCCGACTTTGCAAACGTAACCTATTGTTGTATTGCGACGTACGCTTACGCGCAATACGCAGTAGGAGATTCCACCGTTCCGTAATTCCATAAACTCTGAGATGACTGTACGTTCACGGAGAATTCGAGTTTCTAACCGTAACCTATTGTCGTATTGCGACGTATTTACGTTCAATATACAACAGGCGAGTTTGCCAGTCTACCTTTAATAGTTAAATTGTATAAGATTTATAAACTCTGGCGAGACCGAGCGTAGCTAAATTTATAAAATTGAGTTTTACAGTAAATTCTTTTTCTTTCCCTGTCTTTTTAGATTCCTGAGACCAGGGAACTATCAAATTCATAGAGCTACTTTGTAACCATAAGTCTAAGGAGTTTTATGACAGATTAAAAACATATTATTCTTTACATATATTCATTTTCTTATTTGTGAGGGCCTTTCCCGAACCAAATCCTGGGAGAATCGAGTTTGGGCTAACGAGGCGGGGAAATGCGAACCGTTACAAACAATATAACAATAACAATAATAAAAAATGATTTAATGAAATTTTAATAGAAAACAAAATAGCGCTTTGAGTATTAAAAAGTTAAAACAAACAAACGTAAATAACAATATGTAACAATAAATAAAGTAATGATAACGTAAACATAACAATGAATAAAAAATAAATTAATATAACAAATATTAAATAAAACCAAATATTTAAGACACACGCCGGAAAAAGACATATAAACGGAAATTCAGTACTGCAATAAAGAATAAAAGTGTCTGAGGTAAATCCACCACTGTAAGTCATGCACGCGAGGGCATTCGAGATTTTCCTGGATTTTCCAGATAAGTAGAAAAAGAGGAGAGCTTTGAATGTGTAAAATTTTATACTATTGTTACAATTATACAAAAGAGACGGGGAGAATAAACAATATAGGCTAAGAAATATATACTGCGTATTCCATTTAGAAACTACCAGGCAAATATTTCGAGAACTAAGAGAAATATAAAAAATTTTTAATTACAAAAGATATGGGGTTTAAGGGGGGTCTATTTAATGTTAATTTTGATCATGATGTTAAAGCCAGGGATCAAGGTCATTTGAAGGTCAAATAGATTTTTTTAATAGGATCCCTTATTTTTGTCCTCGAATACTAAGACCGTGAAAATTTTAGATTCAGGTATGTTCTTGAGTCAAGGTCATGGCCATTTTCGTCAGTTACCGGTCTATCATGGCAAGGTTACCGATGGTCTGGTCAATGTGAATTAATAAGCGACCAGTAGCGATATAAGTTGTTAATACTTATATCAGATTATGTCAGATAATAACAAGAGATAATAGGTATTGACCACTTGTAATCAACAGTGACTGCTGGTATTCAACATTGACCAGTAATAATCAATAATTATTAGTGTTTATATCAAATCATTTTCAAATTAAGCAGATATATATATATATAAAGAAAAATACAATTTTATGTATAGTATGCTGTAATTGTTTTTATTTTGAGCATCTTCTTTACTCAACGGTGAAATGACCTTAAAGGTAGGGAATAAGGTCGAAGGAAAAGTCACCATTGAATTCTACATCGAAAATTAGTAGTACACTATCGTTGAGATTTTTTCCACAAGTAACCATGCTTGATTTACAGGAATTTACTTATCCATACACATTTGACCTTAACGTGAACTGTAGATGTCATCTTAAACTTAGATTTCAATCCGTATTTGAACGTAAACTTTGTGTACTTTTAATTGCCGGTATTACTACGAGGGTTTCCTATTTGAAAAAAAGTTGATCTTTAAATTACCTTCAAAATAAGTCATCATCGAATACTTCGTTCACAATTTCTAACGGTTGACAGGGTTGCCAGATGGCGATTTTCGTTTCTCTCTCGTATAATAAACATCAAAATACGTTAGAGAGAAAAGGAAAGAAAATCCTCTTCAAGAAATAATATAACTCGCGCATTATCCAGGGACTTTTAAAATACTCCGTATATAATAGACACAATCCAACAAGCATGTCGACTAATCATAAATAAACAGTAAAAATAAAGAAGGGACAAGAATAAACTAATAGAATAGAGCCTTGAGCAAGACCCTTTACTCTCTTCAGCGTTGCGCTAAGCTCGCTATCCGGAGACTTGACCATATATAATATACCAGTGAGGTATTGCATGATTCACTTTTTAAATGTTTCCGAAAAGTCATAATCTTAGCTTTTCACCAATACTAACTGAATCAAACGCCTACTTAAAATCAATAGGTACCATAAGAGTTACAAAACTACTAATAATATTCTCTCTAATATCATCAAATACCCACACTACTGCCGCATACACGCTGTAATGCTTCCCAGACACCAGACTGCAGTCACTCTAATACGTTTAAATAAGCAATGTGCTTAGTTATTTGCTGACAGATTTCAGTAAATTCATTTCAGTATAAGTCGGAAATACCCTATATTTGGTGATTGTGCTAGTTTTAGAAGTGGTCGTACAAGTGCATTCTTCTATAGCTCGGAAAGTAGCTCCAATAGGAGCGATGTATCAAAGATGTGAAGTAGTACCGATTATATATAGAACAAAGGCTTTTTAATCTTTAGAGGTCGGGGAATTGGGTTTACCGTTTTCTCTTACTTTTCTATAGAAATCGAGTTTTTGTGATGTCTCACATCTCAAAACTAACACATGTAAAGCGTCGATCATGGGCATGGCCCGTATAGGGGCCATTCCGGCCGGAAGGGTAAAGCAAATGTTAATTTTTTAAGTTTCAATAAAAATTAATTTTTGGACTCATAAATTCAAATGATTCGTACCCAATGAGTATAGAAGGTATCTCAAAGTTCCTGATTAGTAATATTTAACCGTTTTAAAATTCAAGATGGCATGTCCAAGATGGCTGACAAGATTTTCAAAAAACCAACAATATCACACCAAATTTGGGAATAATTTCAAATAGCTTCACGCAAAATTTCTGGGATTGTTGATTATATGAATATGAAATCAGTTTGAGAATATTTTTAGATCCAAGATGGCGGATCCAAGATGGCCGACAAGTTTATCGAAAAATGCATAAATCCACGCATTACGGAGATGATTTCAAGTAATTTGACTGGATTTTGGATAATATCAAATGAGTTTTAGGCAATTCTCTACCTCAAAATGGCAGATCCAACGTGTGCACCACGATTAAAAACTTATACCAAAAATCGATATATAACAAATTTTACGAAAATTAATTTAAATTATTAAATTAAAATTAATTTTAAATTCTCCAAAACTTATGTCAGATTCTTATAGGTCGTTTTTGGCAAATATTTGATGACTTTTTCAAAAATCTTGTCCCTGGCCCGTATACTGGCCATCCCGTCCTCTAAAGGTTACTAAACCTGAATGATATCGCAATCATGCCTATCACATTGAAGTGCCCAGAATTTGCAGCCTCCACTAAATCAGTAATCTGCACATGTGCAAAATAGAATTAATAATTTGGTAATTTACGTGCATAGCAATAGTCAAAGTGAAGTACAGCAACTTCCTTAGTACAAACAAAGTAATTGTGTAATTGCGAGAATGTTGCTTATACAGGGTGTTAAAAAACAAAGGGATTCGGTGACTGCTACGCGATAGAGCAGCAAATTCTAAGCAAAATATTCCTGACGTGTTTTTTGCTACAACAAATAGATAATCGGCAAAAAAATTATAGAAGAAAGCGTAATCCAGCCAATAAGTGCGCGGCTGCAAAGTATGCGGCGTCGAGTGGCTGAATTACGCTTTCTTCAATAATTTTTCGCCGATTATCTATTTGTTGTAGCAAAAAACTTGTCAGGGATATTTTGCTTAGAATTTGTTGCTCTATCGCGTAGCAGTCACCGAATCCCTTTGTTTGTAACACCCTATATATACTTTATATGTGATATAGCAGATTTCAAGCCCATGCGCTTGACAACTTTCTACATATTAGTTACCGTGTTGCCGTACATTCACTCAGTATCTGTTTATAATACTGATACACAGCGTTTCTAACAATAGTTTGAATATGATCGCGAAATATGCTATACATAATATATGTTATATGTTAGATAAAGCACCTGTAGGTTCTGCATGCCTTACTGTGTTGGTTAATGAGATCTCTGATTGTATGTGTCCAGGGATATCTTTCTAGCCTGGATTTACAATAAAAATCATAACTTCATTTAATTTACAAAATACTAATATAATAACAAACATATAACATACTAATAATCTATTTGTTTCTTTTTTCTCATGTTTTATTTTTTTAATAAGAGAATAATGTTAATATATAATTTTATTTTGATAGTTACTAATTCAAACTAACTCATCAAATTTAGTTCATTTACCGCATCCTAACCTGTAAATTTAAACTTGCATCCCCTTCAATAATTATATTGGCGCAAGCTAAGTTCTAACTTAAATTCGTTAAATCTAAATTCGTTTTTTCTAAAAATGTATTAATAAATTATTACTTTAAATGTTATTTAACATTTCTAATCATTTTAATTTAATTTTAAATAAAAGATTATTGTTTGTCTTTAACTTTTATTCTAATTATTAAATATAACCCATTTCTTTGTATTTACTACATTTAGTGCTATTTAGTGCGACCAGACCTATCATTTCTTATGTATTTTTCGATGCTGAATTCGAATTTGCAATAAAAATATAGGGTCCCGCTTGGTTATTAGGGGGTTTTGCATGAAAAACCAAATTTTTTTTTTTCGAATTTTTCACGGTTTTTCTTAAATAAAAAAATAATTAGCCAGATTTAATTTATTAACTTCATAATCGAGTTCAACGGGAAAAAATACATCGTAAACTATGTTTAAATTTTTTTTAGACCTTTTAAGGACAAGAATTTTGACGTTGAAATTTGACTTTTTTTTTACACAATATTTGCGCATAAAATAAAAACATATAGAGCCGCGGTGGCTCATGGGTAGAGCTCCCGACTCTCACACCGAGGGTCGTGGGTTCGATCCCAGACGTGTACCTCTGAAAATTTTTTCATGTGCATTTTTCGAACACCGCGACTCAGTGGCTCGGCGTGTCACTATAATGTGACGCCAGTTCAGGTGCGCGTGCGTTTCGTGCACTTGTCAGTGCATGAGAGGCACGGGCATCTGAACTATAGGGAACGTTAGGGACGCGAAGATGTAAAGAGGATCGCGGTGGTTCCATCGGGAGGACAGGAAACTGTAATTATTAGACTAATTACAATGACCGATGATATCTTTCGATGGACACAAGCACCACTGTTTCAACTACATGTGCTTTGTTAACAGACACACCGTTCACCTCCGTCGCTGATTAGCCCTGGCAGCATAAATAGAGCGACGTTAAATAACATAAAAAAAAAAAAATAAAAAAAAATAAAAACATATGTCGCGTGGAGTGCCTGACAAAATTGGTGGTTGATATATCGACCAGTCCCGTCTGGAACGTAAACTCCAATGTTAAAAATTTAATTTGGCGAGTTAGGAATGCTTTTAGAGGTATTTGGATGCGCTGAATACGGAAAAAATATCAAAAAATGTTCAGGAGACATCCTTGACCTTGAAAATTGTATTTCAAGGTTAACTTCATTACTTGTAGTATTTTAGTCCAAAAATAATATCCAAAAATGATATGCATTACATGCATTTTTACCACTGATGTATTATGAAAAAATATATTAGTTTTCGCTCTTAGCATAACCCAGAATCAACAGCATGGATGTGACGAAAATTTGATCCCTTTGGGGTGCTTGAATTCCGTGAATCCCCTTACCTCTAACGTTAGGGTGCTTTATTTCATCTAGGGAGCTACGCATAAAGAAATATCACAATCAGCAAACCTTGGAAAATGATGACCAACAATCGAGTAGGAGGGTTAACAAGACGAGAAATGCTATCATTAGTCTTATCCAATTTCAATAATGATCTAACAAACAATATTCGGAATAAAGGAAAGGACATTGGTCCTTCATTTTTCATTTTATATAAAGAATGAGCATTAGATAAACTTAGATCACTAAGATGGAAAAATAACTTACGATACCACTTCATTGTTTTTCTAACTGTTTCGGTTATAGACAATTATCTATCTACATTGTCAAAACCACCCATATATTGGTTGTATTCATGGATGCATCGTGGTTTTATAATATCCTCATTGGATTGATAGTGTTTTTTGCCAGTGGTGCAGAACTCAGGTTCGTGCACAGTTGTAAGCATGCAAACACTACGCTTATCTTGCCACCTGATTGTCATCAACAAATTATTATGAGCAAATTAAACTTCACCTCGCTCTAATTTATTTTCTAATTTTGGCATTCCTTTTCTATTTGTTCTTATCGTGCCACACATTCCTGTATCGCGATCATGCAAAAATTCTGCCGATATAGGAGATGTATACCTGTTATCTATGTATATGACATGACCCTTATAAAAATAAGGTTGTAAGATATGGTTCTGATAATCAGTATCAGCGCCAGTGTAGACAATAAAACCCAAAATGAATCCAATCTCACAGTCTACTAATTCAAAAAGTTTGATGCCAAACCGATTTCTTTTCAAAGGAATGTACTGTTTGAATCGAAGCCTGCCTTTCCATAATACTAGGCTTTCATATATGCACAAATTTTTTCTGAGAATTTACTTCGTAGATAGTCTATTATTGGTTTTATTTTCATTAAAGGATGGTGAGCGATTTCCGAGGTATCTTCATTATCATGAAAATGTAAATGGCGTAAGATTGCGAGCAACCTATCACGAGACATTATTTGACCGAAAATTGGAGTACAAAGCAGAAGATCTTTAGACCAATAGTCTTGCAAGTCACCTTTTCGAATATGGCCCATTAGAATTGAAAGGCCAAGAAAACATTCAAATTCATCTTTTGTAAGAGGAGATAAAGTTTTCTGATGGGATTGCCGATCTTCATGATTCTGACTTTCATAGCGATTCGTCTCGTCTATAATACTTTCAATCAGAGGGGAATCAAAAAAGTATTTAAAGTAATTGTTTGCTTTATTCCCCGATATAGAGATGTTAGGATTTATTTTAGAAGTACCTTGAAAATCTTTGATTGATGGATAAAAATACGCGTTTTCAAAAATTTGAGTCTCATCATAATCATTTTTTACCAAATCAACTTCATGAATTTCTTCATTTTCCGAATCTTGTATTTCAGGTTCAGACTCGCCACTACTCCAAGTTTCAATATCAGCCATTTTATCAAAAATAATTGCTTGTATTTTTTGACAACTTAGAAAATAAAGAGAAAGATGAAATAATAAAAATATTATCAATAAAAAATCATCCATAAGAAAAAATAATTTTGTGTTGATCTGCCAAGAAACTAATAGTAATAAATAGTTCAAATAATCACTATGAAAATGTGTTTCATCAAACGCAACACTATTTTTTTCGTATTCAAAGCATTAAAATACGTTGGTATACCAATTTTCAAGATGAAATACCGAATAAAAAATTTGAAATCACTATCTCAAGGTCAAATATATTTTTTAGAATGATAACACAATGTTTCCTGTATTCAACATATAATATTACCCCCGAAATAATTCCAAAATAATATGATACCAAAGTGGTCGATTTATCGACCAGTCCCGTCCTTAAAAGGTTAAGGAAATTTCAACCCACTATGTATATACCCTATATACCAACTTTGAATTTGAGTAAAATGACCATAACATCAGGTTTTATTGTTTTGAATCAGTTTATACATATTGAAAATACTATACTGGCAGTTTTCGAGGTCGCTGATCACGATTTTGAAGTTAATTTTTCCAAAAGATTACCCCCACTAGGTGTAAGTGGACAATAAACATAATAAATTCATCGTTTTTTCGAAAAATCGATATTTTGTAGACAGTTATAAAAGTTTTCCTCGACATGAATGATCAACCTAAGATTTACTTCGACTCTCAGTCATAAAATAAGACTTAAAATTTATGTATAGCTATATATTTAAACTTCGTTATAATAGTTCAATAGCTTATTTCGAGAAGTGTCTAAACTTTTAATGGGTTAGTGTCATTGAGTGTATACAATTTTTACTAACACCTTTCGTCCTTTAGTTTTCCAAAAAAAAGTCTAAACAGAATTATAAATTGTTTTACCTTTACGCACACGTTTTCGTCAAATGATCGACGTAAAGGATTTCTGACGGGCTTTCGATGTATTTTTAAATCTGTTGCTCTCTTTATGACCCAGCAGTAATCTACAAACATATTTAAACCCCACCTTGGTGAAATCTTTCTCCTTACTCTTCACTCAAGTCTCCGTTGTTCTTAGGAAATTCATCAATGTGTGAAGTAAGGAAATAAAGTTTTAAGTCCATTAGGCAGCCCAATGTTTTAAAATCACCAACCATTCTTTTTTACAATATCTTTGTATTTTATGTCTTTAGTGTTACACAAAAAATAGTTGATACCTCTTTAAAACTAAACCATGCTGCTTTTTCATCATCTTTCATATTTCTTCCAAAATTTTCATCTCTAAATAGGGTGCGAATTTCAGGTCCATCAAAAATACATGCGCTCAATTTATCACCTGTTTTGTGGTGAAATACTTTGCCAAAATATTCGTAGCATTCCCTGCATTGATCTAAATCACTGACAAATTGTTTACTCAAACCAAGCTTAATGTGAAGAGAGGGCATGAACATTTTGGACAAATGCACAAGTGGCTCTTTTATGATAATCTCTTTTCCAGGTTCAAATGACTCTCTTGGATCAAAGGATACTTTGTAAATCCAGATTGTTGTCCTAGTATTATAAATAAAATTTTTAAATCTTCATATATTTGCCATTTACATTCATCGTATTTTATTTTTGTTAAAACAAACTCAACGTTTAAATACTCTTCTTTAAGCACAGTTGAATGTGCTAACGGTATAGTAGCGTACTTATTTGCGTTGTGAAGAAGTACTGATTTAAGACTTTGCTTTGACAAATCAATGAACAGTCATAATCCTCAGGATTGTATACGCCTGGTTTTAATTCGTCAACAAGTCCATTGACATCAGTGCAGTAAACTAGACCTGAATCTCCTTTAAAACATTTACGAAAGGTTTCTCTTCTGTTACGGAGTTAGACTTAGGGTGATAGCCGTGGTTTTAACTTGTTTAATCTAAACAATTTTTGCTACTTCTCTCATCAGACTACTTAAGAACGAGGTATCTTAATCGGAAATAATTAACAATGGGGCTCTAAAAATTCAAAAGTGTCAACGAACGAACGCTTCGGCGATCGTTGCTGCGGTCGAGTCGGGTATGGGTATCGCCCTACAGTATTTTGAAAGGTTACATTGAATGGTTAAATAGTATTATTATTATTTCGAGATCTGGGGAACGGTCCCACCGATAATTGACCGATATAGATTCCATAGCCGAGTATGGAGTATCCGTTATTATCATACGTTGTTTAGTTTTAACGAGAATTAATTTTTTTTAGTTGGCAAGTTAAACAATGTCTAATGTAATTTTGCACGACTTTCTTAATATCAGGCCAATTGTAACGTTGATTTATACGTTTATAGGTTTTTGTTACCCATTTATGCCGTGTACATGCAGACTCGTGCATTTCGCGAATATTTTCCCTGTTACATTCTTCCACACATTTTATAAACCCTAAACAAATAATTATTTTTAAATTAATATTTTACAGAGTTATACTTGTTTGTTTTAGAATGTACACCCTTCATGGTCATGATAAAATCCAAAATAACGATTTTAAAAGGTTAAACCCAGGTTATAATAAATTAACAACCAATTATGATTGTATAAGTTGTACCACGTTTCGTTTGCCAGGTTTTGCAGACCTTTTCAATTACAAATAATTGTCAAACAGTTAGCACTGATCTTCCATTACTCGTAGATGAGTGCTATCTATGAGTGCTAATAATGGAAGATCAGTACTGTTTGACAATTATTTGTACTTGAAGAGGTCTGCAAAATCTGGCAGACGAAACGCCGTACAACTTTTAAAATCAAAATTGGTTGTTAATTTATTACAACCTGGGTTTAACCCTTTAAATCGTTATTTTGGATTTTATACTTATTTGTTTTGAAATTTCATTCCATAAATCGTTTTCAATTCATTCGCTCTTTGTGATATTTATTCATCGTCATTTTTATTTTAATATAATATTTTTCAAATTTAATAGGTTTGTTTTTAGATTATTAATAATTTCTGAACTACTCAGTCGCTATTCGTCACGTAAAACCATAGCAAAATGCATTTTTTCGATCTTGCTATTTATTCTTATTTCTCCCGGATTTTAGTTGAAACATGACGTAATAATAATTTTGAAGCCAAATTTCTGGATCCTTCGTCTAAAGGTATACCGGTAGTAGTTATGAAATAAACGTAATTATCTTTTCTCATAAAGAGTTGTTTTTTAACTTGAATAAATTTCTTTTCCTTGTTTGGTATTTCGTAAACATCCTTTTCTTCTCAGCACTCGTCAAATTCGTTGTTAAAACTATCTTCCTCCATGAATAGTAACCTTTTGTCTAACGAGGGAAGTACTTGACCTCCGGGAGACTGACCTTATCCTAACCTAGGCATGTCTTTTGAAATATAAAAATATGAAGAAAGCCAAGTTATTACTTGCCAATGGCCACTTTTACGAAAACTATTCGACATTTAACAATATTTGCAATGAAAGTTACTTTTACTTTGATTGTTTATAGCTCGAAAACGAATATCGATAGGAACTCAATCCAAAAACTGAAAGATAGTTGAGTTCAAGTATATATGAGCTAAGAAAAAAAGAACATTAAATTGCACAATTTGAAGCAAAGTTATAAAGAAAATAAAAAATTAAAGAATTTTAGGCCAAAAGTAAAAATAAATTTTTTATATAAAATTTTGGTTAAAAAATTTCTTATTTTTTTTAGAACTTTGTTCCAAATTAATTATAAAGCTTATAAAGCTGAAATAATTTGAAAGAAAAAGAAGCTCAAATTATTTCAACTTTATAAGCTTTTTAACCAAAATTTTATATAAAAAATTTATTTTTACTTTTGGCCTAAAATTCTTTAATTTTTTATTTTCTTTATAACTTTGCTTCAAATTGTGCAATTTAAACTTCTTTTTCTTTAAATTATATCTACTTGAACTCAACTTTCTTTTAGATTTGGTTTGAGTTCCTATCAATATTCATGTTCTAGTTAGAAGCGATCAAAGTGGAAGTAATTTTCACTAAAATTACTGTTAGATGTCGAATAACTTTCATAAAAGTAGCCATTGGCAAGTAATAATTTGGCTTTCATCATATTTTTATATTACAAAAATCATACTAATGTTAAGATAAGATCCGTTTTCCGGAGGGAGGTCATTGTTTTATTATTAATTTGTTTTTTAACTTCACTGCTAGCTCATTTTTTTGGTTTTGTTCCAGTGTTTGTTAATTATTCCTCTAAATTAATTTTATTAAATAGTTCGTCTTTAATCTTAGATGAGTTTCCTTGTTCGGGTGAGCTATTAATTCATTGATTACCGAAAGGAATTGTAAAACCTGACGCGCCTTGATTTAGTTTATCGTCCAGTACTTATCCGTGTCTGTGATTAATGCCTTTGCTTCCTCATTCGATTTAATCTTATTTATGATATCTTGAAAAGTTGTCCCTTTTTTTACACTTTCTTGTAAACTTTCTACGATTTTGGGTTCGTTGAGATAAGAATCTACCTCCTTTCTCACGTCAGTCGCAAGCCGTTATCTTACCGAGCTTATAACCTTATCCGGTGTTAGATTCAATGGTTTATATTAACCATTAATGGGATTAGCGTACTAAAATTTATAGGATTATTCGCGATAAGCTCTTTTTGTTCCTCGTATGTAAATACAGCGGGTTTCGAGCTAAAATATTTTACGCGCGTGGAAGTAATTATTGTATATTCTTGCTCGTTTTCACTAACTTCGGAAGTAGAAAGATCGGTTGGAAAAAAGAAGTTTCTATATTCAAAATCCCGAGGTATTTTTGTAGATAATGAAATATTTGCTGCACTTATTTGTAGTCTATCCTTCAAATAATATATTTCTTTTGTCAAATTTTGCACTGATTCCCTAGGCGATTTAGATAAATTGAAATTATCGAGAGTCTGAACTTTTTCTTTATAAATTTTTTCGTGCTTCTTTATTTATTTACATAACAATCAGTATTTTTAAGCGAACCTAACTTTTTTTCTGAACACACTATTCTTTTAATCTCTTTTTTTCTCTCAAAATGTGTGTTTTTGGCCGTTGTACCAAATTTATTATAATACTTAATACAATCTCTCACGTCTAGACTTGCACCAATTACTATAAAAATGTTACAGTATTAAAGTTATTTTGAGAATAGAGATTTAGGATATAATGTCAGATTATAAAATATCTTATACTTGTATTAATCATGCATTAATTACTTTTTTTTTTTTTTATATATTATTTAACGTCGCTCTTTTTACGCTCCCAATCGGTGCCAATCAGCGACGGGGGCATGTGCGATGTCTTTTGTTAAGAAAGCGCTTGTTGAAAAATACATTTCTCCAGTGGTGCTCGTGTCAATCGGCAGAGACTGGGCGTGAACCCGGGATCTCCGGGTTACGAGCCGAACGCTCTACCGACCGAGCCATCGCACGCCCCCATTAATTATTTAAATTATATAATCTCTTTTTTAAAAATACATACGTAACTAAATTCTTCTTGCTTCTAATGAAAAAAACACTGTTAAAATTACAATATTTTCTAAACAATTGTATAAAATTATTTGAGTTTATAAACAATTTAAATATTAAGAATATAAAAAATTGCACGATAAACACGTTAACAAATTAATTTGTTTAGCGAATAAATATACGTAATATTATTTTATAGCAATGCATGGTATAAATCCGCCCTTTACTCGCTTGGGCACCAACCTCACGGTGAAAAAATGGACCGCTAATGCAGAGATAGGCGAGACAGCGGATTTATAACAGCAAATACTATAAAATATTGTACGATACACGCAACATAATTAACCCATTACACGGCGTGTCCTATTGCCCTCGCTGCGCTCTGGCACTACCTACATGCCGTTAAATACTGTAACGAATTAATATAATAGTCGATTATATTATGTTGATCGTTACATTCTCTCTCTATCTAGCCTGTGTATTAATATTTACAGCTGTTATAGGTCGACGTTGGATGATTTTCGGCGATTCTCGCGTACCTTCGTAAAGGTAAAAGTAGGGAGAGAGAGAGAGAGTTTTCGGTTTGTAAATGCGAGAGCACTGAGACTAATATCAACCGGCTAGAGACTAATATCAACCCGGGAGAGAATAATATCAACTTCCATGAGACTAATCTCAACCCGCGAGGTACTAATATCAACCGGCGAGAGACTAATCTCAACCCGCGTGAGACTAATCGTTTCAACCTGCGAAAGAATAATTTTCGGTTTCCGTCTCGCGTGTCTATATTGACATTAGCTCACGTTACTTTCATCTGGGTGTTTTGTGGGCGTTTAAATTGTTTAGTGCAATTAATTGTTCTCCACCTCTTCTCATTGGTTTTGGCTGGAAACCCGCACACCTGTATACGAGAAGGATGGGTGACTACGCGGACTCCGTCTGGAATTACAGATTCTTTTTTTTGCGACCATCGCACTGAAAGTGCTAATTTAGTAGTCTCTCTCTCTCTCTCTCTCTCTCTCTCTTTCTCTCTTTATTATCCTCGCGTATCGACCTGCGATCATTTTTGCTTCAATAATATATTATTGAATTTACTTTAAATTAAATATTGCGTTTTTACTTATTTGATCTGCCTCTATTTTTCTTTGAGTTCGCTAAGTAAAGGATACCGCCGCCTCCGTCTATACGTCTGCTAAAAACCCGTATTAATACTTAGCGGCTGATCGCGTAATGAGACTATTGTTTTAACGGTAGTAAATTGTTATTATTTTATTTATTATTATTAAAAATAGCAAATCCGTTGCAATACTATTATTACAACTATTACTATTTAATATACAAAATAAGAATTATTATAAATAAATGCAATTTAAATTAAAAATTGTTATAAATAAATGTAGTTTAAAATATGAATTATTATCAATAAATTGCAATTCAAACAATAAATATTATAAATAAAATGCCATGCGAAACAAGAATTATTATAAATTATATTATTTATTTATTATTATTATAAATCGTAAATATTATATAAAAATATTAACATATATATATATATACAAGTATATATTTATGTTTATGGTGAGGAACCAAGGGCTGCCTCGGACGTAGGTAGCGACGTCAAGTGGCTTGGTGATGTTCCGCTAGATTTGCGAGCGTCGACGGTAGATGCGTATGCGTACGGAGCTCGTAGTTCCTTGAGTAAGGCTCGTAGATACAAGCGATGCATCTCGGTTCCCGAATAAAAGATCTCTCTCGACTTTGAACGTATATTTTTTTTAAGTCCGAGTGGCAGAGCTTCACCCTCGGATAAAAATCAAAGAACTGACTAACAGAGCTTGGCCTTGCGGAATCTTTAGATAAAAGACTAGCAGTGGCTGTGTCCGTCTTGGTTCCTCTTCATATATCTTAAAAATATATACATCTTTCCTTGTCTTACGCTTTACTTAGATGGAAATTGCGTAATTTAAGTTCTCGATTTATCTGTGCTTACACCCGGTTGGACCGTTAGATGTGCGTGATCATAAAATGATCGAATCCCATGCATTTTCTGTATCGCGTCGTAGTTAATGTGGAGAATTTGGTACCCCCTTTTATAACTGCGACATCACCCAAAAAGCGGCTTCTTTATTTTGGCTGCTGAAGGGGACCAGCCTGTGTTAGGGGACTGAAAATCGAAAAAATTTGTATTTCGAAAATTGATAGGAAATTAGATTACAAATAACGCAGTGTCGGTCAATTATTGATTTTTATTTTTTCTTGACGAAAAAACGATATTAAATAAATTTGATAATTTTGATAAATAAGTTTTTCACTTTAATGTAATTTAATCTAATTTTATTGTATATACATATATATATTGTGACTTGGTGGATCTGCTTGGAACAGATTACCTGTCACTTAGGGCTCTGTAGTACCGACGCGGCCAGCGCAAAAATCGGCACTTAGCATATGGCGCGCGTATCGGGCATAGCGCAGTGGTAACATGAACGCCTTCGGATCCGAGGGGGCTCGAGTTGAAGACCTGACGCCCGTTCCTTTTTTTTAATTTGTAGTAAATAAGTTTCGTTGTTATAATATATATATATATATATATATGGGTGGATCTCTGTGAAATCGAAGATGAAAAAAATGAATATTGCTATAACTGTGGGAATATATTTTAGAGGTGTTTAGTAGTTCTACTGAATTTTTTCAGATTGTTTCGGGGCCATTATTATTATTTTAAGTTACAGAATCAAAGTTGACATTTTAGTACTTTTAGTAGTTTTAGTAGTTCTACATTTTAGTAGTTTTTTGCATTATATGTCTATTCTCATGAATTTGTAGCTCCCGCGAGATGCATTTTTCACTGAAAACATAAATATGACTTTTATGTAAAATTTTTTGAATTTTTCATTAAAAATACTTTTAATGTCATAAATTTATGCTGTCACGCTGATTTTACTGATTTTCTGTATTTAAGGTTTAAATGGCTTGCAAGAACGTGACAGCATAAATTTATGACATTAAAAGTATTTTTAATGAAAAATTCAGAAAAATTTATATAAAAGTCATATTTATGTTTTCAGTGAAAAATGCATCTCGCGGGAGCTACAAATTCATGAGAATGTGCATATACTGCAAAAAAATGCTAAAATGTCAACTTTGACTCTGTAACTTAAAATAATGGTCCCGAAAAATTATGAAAAAATTCAGGAGAACTACTAAACACCTCTAAAATATATTCCAACAGTTATAACAATATTCATTTTTTTAATCTTCGATTTCACAGAGATCCACATATATATGGGGTATTCCACGTGAAGTGGTCCGATCAAAATTTTAAAATGCGCCAAATTTTGGGTACACATTGCAAATGTCTTTCAGAATACAGAAAAAAATTTTTAGGTACTGGAATTTATTAGTTCAAAAGTTATTCTAACCTCAAATAGTGAACTTTTTCCAGTTTTTTTTAACACCAGCTGGGTTCATCGCTATTTAACTCAAAATCTATCAACTTTTACTATACAACATTATATGTAACATTCGTTGCTAATTATGTCTAGAATTTATCCTTCTGGGTTAGAATTTCTAATTTCAAGGTAAATGTTAGATAAACTACATGTCAATATTCAACTTGAAAAAAATCTAACTTCGCCACAATTGATTTTTTTATCCAAAAGTCCAAAAGAAAGCTTGAAGCAATACCTTTCAAATGATCTGCAGCATTTTTATGGCCTTCAATTCTGTAAAAAGTTATGATGATTTAAAGAAAAACGAAATTTTTTTAAAAATTTAAATGGGAAATACCATGTTAATTTTTGTGAATTTTTTGTCTTTCTTTAAATTATCATAACTTTTTACAGAATTGAAGGCCATAAAAATGCTACAGATCATTTGAAAGGTATTGCTCCAAGCTTTCTTTTGGACTTTTGGATAAAAAAATCAATTGTGGCGAAGTTAGATTTTTTTCAAGTTGAATATTGACATGTAGTTTATCTAACATTTACCTTGAAATTAGAAATTCTAACCCAGAAGGATAAATTCTAGACATAATTAGCAACGAATGTTACATATAATGTTCTATAGTAAAAGTTGATAGATTTTGAGTTAAATAGCGATGAACCCAGCTGGTGTTGAAAAAAACTGGAAAAAGTTCACTTTTTGAGGTTAGAATAATTTTTGAACTAATAAATTCCAGTACCTAAAAATTTTTTTCTGTATTCTGAAAAACATTTGCAATGTGTACCCAAAATTTGGGGCATTTTAAAATTTTGATCGGACCACTTCACGTGGAATACCCCATATATATATATATATATAGATTTATTAGTAGAGGTTTATGACGGTTGTTAGTCACTGATACTTTTCAATCTGTAAGATGGTTACAAACACAAAACAGTAGGTATAAGTAGTTATACCTGATATATAATTGGATAGATACCTGAAACTTTTTATAATTCCAATAAATCCAATTATATAACAGGTATAACTGCTTATACCTACTGGTTTGTGTCTATAAGCAGCTTAGAGATTGAACAGTATCAGTGACTAACAATAAATAGTATATTTTAGTATTATTGAAGAATAATAGTGCCATATTGTTTGAATGCAAGTATATGGTTACTCTGCTTTTTTCATAAAAACCATTCGCTCTCTTTTTTTTTAAGAAATTTGCCTAAAAACACCATAACTTTGTCTGAAATGCTCTGCCGCACTCAAACTTTGCATCATTTTGAAGGTAATTAATCATCGATGAATTAGATTTTTGGATAGATAAAATATTTTTATAACTATATATATTGGATGGATAAATATTTTTATAACTTTATTCAATATGTTAAACTAATATAAATGAAATATTTCAACAGATTCTTCTTGAAATTTATAAACTTTTTCAAATGTAATGTATATAAGAAAAAATTGTTAGATTTTGAGTTATTAAGTGATAAACATGGCCAAAAAGTCAATTTTGTCAAAAAATTCGATTTTTTGATTGGCTACAGCTCTAATACTAATTGAAATTCAGGTTTAAAAATTTAGCTACACTCTATTCAAGTAGTTTTTTACTGATTCCATTTATTCAAACTTTTATTTTTAACTGGATCACTTCACATGGAATCTCTCATATATATATATATATATACATACACATCATACATACATACATATTTATTTACACGTATGATCGGTATATAGAATAAAAATTATTAAATATATATCCAAGTGCTGCTCGAGAAAGGCGACTGTTACTTATAAAAATAACTAAAACTTTGGCTACACGCCTGCCTTAGACTATTATAATGTATTTGTAAAAGAATTTATATTTTTGATTAATTAAATTAATGTAAAAACCATTATTTTAATAAGATAAATCTATTTGTGCAATACTGCTAAATTAAAGATAACAGAATTGCGTTAATTTTTCTAATACGCATGTGCTACTCTGTCATCTATTCTGTTCCATGCGATTTCTGTCTTAATACGCAATATACACGCATGTAAACGTTTTTGATAAAAGTCTTATTTGACATTGTTAATTGACTAATTTGAAATAATTAAGAATTTACGTCCTGTTTTGAATATGTTGTGACGGAAATCGGCACACAATTTATTCGCAGCGAATAGAATAATAAAATTCTATATAATTGGAAGCCGTCGGGGCCTTTGGCATGTCAAGGCCAACCGACGAAATTTGTTTAATTTTATTTTATATGTATATACAATTATGCACGTGACAATATGTAGGGGTAAGAGCGCGAGTGTGTGTGTGTGTATGTGTGTTATCCCACTCTCATCCCTTTTTCGGGAAATTAGGCAATTGGTAGGAAAAATGATCGTTCGACCAGAATTTGTTAATAAATAAAGAGGCTTTATTGATCTCTACGAACAAACCATTTTCTTGTAGCAGACGTTTCGGACGTTTTTTCAAGACTCGTTTCAGAGATTCTAATCACATTCCGGATTCAGCAACATCTCTCCAAACGCACGTAACCACTCACACTCGTCACATTCACGCTGAATGCGTTGGAACGAGGACCTCCCCGAAGGGAGTCCTTTACAATTTCTGCGTTTTTTGTTTGCCTTGATAAGGGACGGCTAAATACCAAAACGTCGGCTACAAGAAAATGGTTTGTTCGTAGAGATCAATAAAGCCTTTTTATTTATTAACAAATTAGGCAATTGCTCAAGTAGCACGTTCCGCTCATTGAAGCGAATGAACTTCCCGGGTGCGACCGCTGAAACGAGAGCGTGGTCGAGTTAAAGACGCTTGAGACGTGCAGACCATTGGCACTGGGACTAACCTCGTGTGTTAGTGTATCCACGAGTGACAAGTATGTGAAGTGAAGGACTGGGTCGTGCGCGAATGCGAACGCGGATCGCGGAGCGCTCGCCGCGGCATTGGGCTGCCTGTTTCCGCACCACAGCCTACAAGGGTCTCCGGTGCCTAGGAGAATACCGGGACCGAGATCGGTTGAGCCATTTTTAGGGTATCGTCCAGTAAGTTACTTTTATATTACCGTGACCCCCCCCCCCCCCCCCCGTCCGACTGTACGAGTAAGTGATTTTCTCGGGAGTGTATTGGGCTACGCCCATACCCGAATAACGAATATTGGGGCAAAGTCAACCGCAGGCGAGTACCTCGATCCGGTTGACTCCCGATTTACGCCCACGCATTCGAAATGTTGTCGCGGCGCGAGACCCGGATAATCAGTAAAATATAATAAAAAGTAAAGTGCGTATAACTGAAGTAATATTAAGTATTTTGAAGTCTAATCCGGCTTAAAATACTGATTTTATTAAGTACTTTTATGACCCAAAGCATAAACAATAAATAATAAATCAATAAAATATAATATTTAAATTAATGATAATTTTTTTTACTGGAACGAGGTTCCCGCGGTTATTATTGGAACCTGAAAATTTCTTAACCTTCCGTAACCTTCTTTCCCTTACTTTGTATTCGTGATCCGATCTCCTAGAGTAAACATGTATTCCTTAATTGACAGCCATACTCATTAGGGAACTCGACCACCAAAATGCGCCAACCTCGGAGGTATAGCTTAACTGTTCTGAGTCTGAACAGAGTTGATTTTAATAACGTCAGCAGGGTACTAAATATCCTGGGATCTCGGGAGTTTCTCCGTCTACTAACGAACGAGTATCTATACTATTGTTGGTCCTCTGCCACACTTCGAGATTGGAGTTACCTTCTTAATGTAGACTCGCGATCAGTCTTAATGGAATCGGAAGATTCCATCTTCATTGACTTATTACAACTAGCAATGACTTGCTTGGAAAGAGGCACTTCTTTACGCTTAGCTACCTCGTCACCGGGTCTTTGCTTACGAATGTTTATTTGAGCTTGGTCGTCGAGGTAGCGAAACCTCCGAGCAGCTCTAACGACGTTCATCGCTACTAATCTCTACTCGTTAGGCAATGGTGACGTGGCCTTCTGTTTAAAATTGTGTACTCACATTTCCGTCTTCTAGTTTCTACAATTTGAAGTCAAATGTTTTTTAAGTAATTTAATGTAAGGATGTATAGACCAAGCATAGAATTCATGTGTTTTTGTTCACATCCTATATTACAGTCAATACTTTGGTCTATGTTCAACTTGCGTTCAACGGAGCTAAGAGTTTCGCATGTAATAAATTATAACGGATACGGATTTCGAGTGTCGGCGCAGGTAGGTCCCTGAATTATCGGCAACGTATCGTTGATAGGACCAAGTCGACTAGACAGGATAATTGCGAATGGTAGCGCAGTGGTGAGTCTTATGCCTTACACTCCCGGGTTGTGAGTATGCGTCCCGATACCTTCGTTGATTTTTTTATTCCTCACATTAAATCCGTACCCTGTTACTATATTGTGACGTTATAATCACATATGCTTGGAATAAATAAAGGTATGAACTAAATCTGATGGTAAGATATCAATCATCCAAAAATGTGTCTTAAGAAGATGTCGAAGCTAACGATTTTATCGACATATAAGACAGACCGTTTTTAATTTTTATCAATAACTATACCAGTTCTTAGGAAATTTTGAAACCAGAGACCCTTTCTATACAGTACTGCAAGTAATCTGTCAAAGTTTAGTGCAAATTCATTCAGTAATTACCAAGAATAGTGTGAAACTGTAATTTTAATGTAACATAACCTGAATATGCCTGAATAAATGTCGTTTTTAATTTTTATCAATAACTAAACAAGTTTTCGGGGAATTTTGGGGCCAGAGCCCCATTATATGTACGAATATAAGTAATCTGTCAAATTTTGATGTAAATTCTTTGAGTATTTACGAAAAATAGTGCGCAAGTGTAATTTTTGAGCAACATAACCTGAATATTGTGAATTACAGTTTCGCACTACTCTTTGTAAATACTCAATGAATTTGTATGAAAATTAGATAAGTTATTTATTATATTATATAGAATGGGGCTGTGCTGCCAAAATTCCTCATAAACTTTTCTAGTTATAGATAAAAATTAAAAATGGCATTTTTTCAGGCTTATTGAGGTTATGTTGCATAAAAATAACAGTTTAACACTATTCTTCGTATGTACTCAATGAATTTGCACTAAACTTTGATAGACTACTTATATTATCGTATAGTACGGCATTTTAGTGACAAAATTCCTCATAAACTTTTTTAGTTAAATATTAAAAACGGTAACATGTTGATAAAATCGCTAGCTACAACGTCCTGTTATTCATCTTAAAAATAAAACTTTACATTATCCATTACAAGTAATCGATGAGCATGAGTATTTAATTTTCAAACGGCAGCTGTCTGTTTGACAGTTAAATAATGATGATTCGTGAGAATATTAATAGTTAGCTATAATGAGACTATATTTACTAACAAGGAGAGTACATGACCTCCGGGAAACCGATCTTATCCTAACTTTGGTATATCTTTTATAATGTAATTTATAATGTTTTAATATAAGAAATATTAAAAAACCCAAGTTATTGCTTGCCTATTGCCACATTGACGAAAGTTATTCGACATCTAATCATAATTTGAATGAAAATTACTTCCAATTTAATCGCTTATATCTCCGAAAGAAATAAAGATGAACAATCGAACCAAAAACTAGAAGAAAGTGGAGTTCAAGGAGATATAATTTTAAAAAAGAGACTAAAACTGCTCCATTTGGAGTAAAGTTATGATAAAAATAAGAAATTGGAAATGGAATGAGGAAAGACCGATTAATATACATTAAATAAATATCACCGAATGTTAAATTCAATTTTGTTTTAGTTAATTTTCTCTTTTGATTTTAATAGATTAAGTAAAACTACATTGGTTCACCACAGAAATCATCTTATTCAATATTTAGACATAGCCTTCGTAGCTACAGGCCTTGGTAGCCACAACGTATGGTTTTGCACAAGATATTTTTTATAGGTACTTGTATGTAAAATAAATATACAAGTTTTATTTAAATAATTCTTATTAATTAATCTTGAACACATATATGCGATTTGACAGATGCAACGGAAAAAAAATCTTAAAAAGACAGATTTTTTTATTACAAGCAATGTTTCGTTAGCGTGGTCTGTCCACCACTTAGGCTATTTATTAGACACAAAAAAACCAACTTACAATTGAGAACGCACATATGAAAATACACTGACAATAAAAGATTTTGTACCTATAATCGGATTATCGATGCGTCAAATGATCTGTTGAATTTTGTGTACATCGTCGTGTTTATGTGTGTAGCGAGAGTAAACACAGGAAACGTCAAACGGTTGTTAATTAGGCATTTAAATTTCTAAGAACTGGGAAATAAGTGGTATTTAAAAATTTAATATCCTCTTTCTTGTTGATATTATTACTATAAATTTTGATATGTATCATTTTAGAAATCAAACGTTTATTGTAATTACACTCACTATCAACAATTTTTACGCCATCTTAGATATCAAATTTGTAAATACCACTTATTTGCCAGTTCTTAGAAATTAACTTAGAATTAAATGCCTAATTAACAACCGTTCGACGTTTCCTGTATTTACACTTGCTACATATATAAACACAACGATGTACACAAAAATTAGCAGATCATTTGACGCACCGTTAATCCGATTAAAGGTACAAAATCTGTTATTGTCAGGGTATTTTCATATGTGCGTTCTCAATTGTAATTTGATTTTTTTGTGTCTAATAAATAGCCTGAAGAGGTTGGCAGACCAGACATCAAAACGTATATAAGTTTTCAAGATTAACACCATGGTGAGTGATTATGATATATACAATATCTTATTAATTAAGCAAACCTTACAATTAAGCTCAACATAAACACACAAACACACACACACACACACACACACACACAAACACACACACACACCGCTACCTCCCACCCAGTGATAACATCGACGGATTTCTGGGATCCATTGCTGCCATCGTTACTAGTGCAAGGTCCTCCCGATTGCCAATAGTCATCGGAAAGGATTTTAATGCTTGGGCGACAGAATGGGGCAATACGAATACGAACACTCGTGATCGTACACTCCTCGAGGCCTTTGCGATATTGGAGTTGAAAATTGCTAACACCGGAACGACTCCCACTTTTACCAAGGCGGGGAGGTCGTCTATAGTAGACCTAACCTTCATCGATCCCAGATTAATGAAGAGAGGTTTTACTTGGAAAGTTAGTGATCGCTACACGGGGAGCGACCACGAAGCACTCGTGTACCAAATCCAATCGACGATTAACAGGGCAGCAGGTCCGAACAAAAGCTTCCAATAAAAGAAATGAGTACCGTCTACCTTCGCCCGAGAAATGTTCCTCTGCTCCATAGCAGAAGTCGCTGCCAAAGGAACACCGGAAGAACGAGCCGAGGAACTCACGCGTGCCATAACAGCGGCTTGCGATATCTCTATGGCCAGGAAATCTATCCCTCGTGGCCGTCCACCTATTTACTGGTGGAATGAGAATATCCCAAAAATACGCCGTAAGTGTCTGCCGACTCGGCGACTGCACCAGAGAATTCGGAACTAGCCGCGGTACCAAGAACTAACCGCGGCCTACGAGTAAAAACGGAAAGAGCTCAAGGCTGCCATTAGAGCGGCTAAAAGCAAGTGCTGGCGCAAATTTTGCGAGGAAGTGAACCACGATCCCTGGGGTAAGCCCTACAAAATGGTGATGAATAAGATCAGACCCAGGGGCGCCTCAATGCCATCGTGTCCACATTTACTTGACAGAGCGGTGCGCCACCTATTCCCATAACATCAGGAACGGGCAGACGAGACAGGCCTAATGGGGACCGACAGTGCAGTCGTGCCGCCACACATTAGCATAACCGAGCTGAAAATGGCTGCAAGGAGAATATCCATCCGTAAAGCTCCAGGGCTGGATGGAATACCTGGTCTGGCCATTAAGACCGCTGCGCTGAATGTGCCACAAATTTTTAAGAACACATTTAGTGCATGTTTTCAATTAGGATGCTTCCCAGCAAGGTGGAAGGTATAGAGGCTGGTGCTTCTCCCAAAGGGGAGCCGACCACCGGAGAACCCTTCCTCGTACCGGCCACTCTGTCTGTTGGATATAGCTAGGAAGCTTTTCGAGCGGGTCATTTGTGCCAGGCTACAAGCAGCCATTGCACAGGCAGGCGATCTGTCCGACAATCAGTTCGGTTTTCGGAAAGGGCGCTCAACTATTGACGCTATAAGTCAAGTTGTTGAGCTGTCCACCAATGTCATCGGTGGTACTACGAATTCTAGGCGCATGTGTGCTATCATCGCACTGAATATCCTCAATGCCTTCAACTCGGCTCAATGGGACAACATTATGTTGTCCTTGGAACAATTAAAGGTGCCGCTCTACCTACGCAAATTCATCTCGAGCTACCTCACAGAACGGATCCTCCTCTATGACACCGAGAATGGCGCGCACTCCTATAACATCACCGGAAGCGTGCCGCAGGGTTCGGTCTTGGGACCTCTCCTTTGGAACGTCATTTACGACGGACTGCTTAGGCAGCAGCTTCTAGTGGGAGTGTCGATGGTGGCTTTTGCGGACGGTGTGGCTTTGGTCGTCATCGCAAGGAGCATCGATGAGATACAATATCTCGGAGATGTCTCTATCGCGGTAGTGGCTGCATGGTTGAGCACCCATGGGCTGTGTCTGGCGGCCGAAAAGACCGAGGCGGTACTTATCTCCACACGGAAAAAATTGTGGAATATTCCATACACCTCAAATAAAGCAGCAATAAATAAATCTTATCATAAGAAAATATTATTTATTAATGTACCGAATTAATAACCAAAAGTAACTGCTGTAAGTGTGTAATCGCTCAAAGAAAAATATGATCTTGTGTTAGCGAAACACATTCATTTAGTAATCGTGGAATATAATCGTCCCCGCTCGTGGGGCCAAATTGTTCCCAAAGCAGCGCGTTATGTACACCGAAGAAGAGGTAGGGATAAACAATTGCTCACGCATTGCTGGAAGGAACATTCTGCCCCAGTGCAAATGACTGTTTCACCCCACCTCTTCTCTCTTATACAAAACTCGCTGTTGTGGGGACGATTTTGCCCCAGCGCAAGTACCTGGGTTTCCTTACTACACAATAGCTTTATTCTACGCCTACCAAGTCTAAAGATCGCACTAAGGAGAGAAGGTATATGGTTCAGATTGGCTTTTTCAATAGCATTAACATTATTGGGATAAAATCTATACTTAGTATATTAAAATATTATGCTAAATTAGTTTTAATGTCATTCCTTGTCACTATAGAAATCTATTAACACAAAATCTAGTGCTTGTAATATGCCAGAATATTTTTCGTGCAGAACGAAGCAAAGGAGGTACGCCACCTTTACTGTAAATGGTAAACGTATAAGATCGGCGGACACGGTGAAATACCTAGGAGTCACCTTGGATGCGCGGCTAACATTCAAGGAACACCTACAGAGTGCAGGGTCGAAAGCCCCAGGAGTGGCTAGAGCTTTGTCGGGCATAATGCCAAATACCGGAGGGCCAAAGCAGCCACGTCGAGCCCTCTTAGCGACAGTGCTAAGCTCGGTAATATTATATGGAGCCCCAATCTGGGCGGATGCCCTAAGAAGTAATCTAAACTACGGTGCAACCTGTCCACGAGCCTGGAGAATAGCCGCACGAAGGGTGGTTCATGCTTATAGAACCGTGTCAGATATAGCCCTCTCGGTGATCGCGGGTATTCCTCCCATCGATCTTTTGGCGATAGAGAGGGCTGATACGTACAGCAAAGGTCGGCGTACCTTAGAAAACAGCAGCGAAGCAGCACGTGGTAGTAACACTCGGTGGTTAAACAGAACCATCGAACTGTGGCATTTAAATAAACATTTTAATTATTCGGTCATTTTAGACCATGCAGTATTAACTGCTCGTATTATGATGTTATGCCGTGAAAATCCGCAAGAAGTGGCTGGCAAACTGACACCAGAGAAGTAACTGCATAATATTTATGTTAATCTGTTTTTATTTGTCACACCTAGTGAAATTCTAACGCTTCCACTGCGCGTTTATTAAGGGGATGTTGGAACTAGCGTTTTTACCGACATTTTCTGCCTAGCTATGTTTATAAATACAATAGAAAACGTTAAACAGTTATCAAATCAGGTATTTGAATTTCTGAAAACAAGAAAATAAGTAATATTTAGGTATGTCACCTACCTTCTAACTTAACTAGTCCCTTTGATTTTTATTTTTATAAATGTTGCTTTATTACATTGATTATATACGAGCAACAGATACCTCACTCGCTATCACTCGTTCGGTCGCATTTTGATTTTGTTTATATTGGATGATGTACAAAATTATAGTAAAATTGTGATCACTAGATTTAGTTCATACGATTATTAAAATTTGAGTTCTCAATGGGAGCGTCCAAGAAAGAGTTTCTCCAATTTAAATTTTTGAGGGTTTAAAGCTTCCTCTTTCAATTGGTATAATTTATTTAAAAAAATAACAAGTCACATTTTCTGTAAACTCGATTTAAACTTTCGACTCACTTTTTCGACCTTTAAAATGGATTTTATAACAAAAACGACCATACCATTCGAAATCTGAGAAGTACGACGGCGAGCGTAACGTAGCCGGCTCAAAGGTCAGAGCCCACTACGTCACGGGGCGTAACGTCACAGCGTATGATGTCGCCATCAGGTTAAGCAACCGAACGTTCGCAGATTATTTGTTGATTTCGCGGCTGCTTGTGATCTTTTTATTGTTCTTTTCTCGCTGACCTCGGGGGCAGTCGACGGTACGACTCCCCCTTATTTGATATTTTCAAAACGTTATTATTTATTTATTTGTTTAATAAATTGACTATGAGTGATCGTCTATCCCGCCGACTAAGAAAATATCGAGCTTGTTGTTTAGTTTCGGTTGTTGTCCTTCCCGACGAATACCGCCCTCTCCGGCGTATACTCTGGTAATTTGGGGTATAAGGTCCAACACTCTGATTTAAAACCAAACAAGGTGTTTGGTATTGCTAACGGCATTAAAGTGCACGGAAGTAAGGTGATTCTCGGCCACATCGTGGGATATAACATAACTCGGTTGGTAAGTTAAATTGGGCCTAACCGGGGCCAATATTCCCTAGCACCCATCTGTTATAATATATATATATATATATATATATATGGGTGGTTCTCTGTGACATCGAAGATGAAAAAAATAAATATTGCTATAACTGTGGGAATATGTTTTAGAGGTATCCAGTAGTTCTCCTGAATTTTTTCAGATTTTTTCTGGGCCATTATTTTAAGTTATAGAGAGTCAAAGTTGACATTTTAGCACTTTTTTGCATTATATGCCCATTTTCATGAATTTTTAGCTCACAGGGGATGCATTTTTCACTAAAAACATAAGTATGACTTTTTTTGTAAAATTTTCCGAACTTTTCATTAAAAATACTTTTAAAGACATAAATGTATGCTGTCACACTCTTGTAAGCCATTTAAACCTTAAATAGTGAAAATCAGCAATTCTGCTCCGGACTCTGGTAACCTAATACTGTCTAAAAGATGTCTTTTTATAGTCAGAAACTGCCTAAAAATTTCCAGAGTGGGTCTAAATCATTAAGATCACTTATGGTCAAAATATCCGGGAAAAGTGCCCGAAATATTAATAGAAATGTATATTTGTTGCCTTATAACGATGAATCTATTAGCATGATCATTGCAAAAAAATTTGTGCACTTACCTTGGAGTGGTAGAAAAGAATCTTCACTTGTTTCAGTATCCATCCCCCTATAAGCTGCTAAAAATACAAATATTATTATACAAATATAAAAAATTAATTTTTAAACATTTATAATGCTGAATTTTTAGTTTTACATCTCTTACAAGAATTATAATACTAATCTGAAGGATTACTATAAAAGTATATACATTATTATTATTATTATTCAGCAATACATTGTTTAGATTTCACAAACTTGTCACTGTCACGTTATCATATTATTCATTATAATTATATATCCGATTTATTTATATATCTTTTGTATTAAATACGTATATTCAGTTATTGTAATAATAATGTTTATATATTTATAGTAATCCTTCAGATTAGTTTTATAATTCTTGTAATGGATGTAAAACTAAAAATTCAGCATTATAAATGTTTAAAAATTAATTTTTTACATTTGTATAATAATATTTGTATTTTTAGCAGCTTATAGGGGATTAGATGGATACTCAAACAAGTGAAGATGCTTTTCTACCACTCCAAGGTAAGTGCACAAATTTTTTTGCAATGATCATGGTAATAGATTCATCGTTATAAGGCAACAAATATACATTTCTATTAATATTTCGGGCACTTTTCCCGGATATTTTGACTATAAGTGATCTTAATGATTTAGACCCACTCTGGAAATTTTTAGGCAGTTTCTGACTATAAAAAGACATCTTTTAGACAGTATTAGGTTACCAGAGTCCGGAGCAGAATTGCTGATTTTCACTATTTAAGGTTTAAATGGCTTACAAGAGTGTGACAGCATACATTTATGTCTTTAAAAGTATTTTTAATGAAAAGTTCGGAAAATTTTACAAAAAAAGTCATACTTATGTTTTTAGTGAAAAATGCATCCCCTGTGAGCTAAAAATTCATGAAAATGGGCATATAATGCAAAAAAGTGCTAAAATGTCAACTTTGACTCTCTATAACTTAAAATAATGGCCCAGAAAAAATCTGAAAAAATTCAGGAGAACTACTGGATACCTCTAAAACATATTCCCACAGTTATAGCAATATTTATTTTTTTCATCTTCGATGTCACAGAGAACCACCCATATATATATATATATATATATAACGCCAACTTGTCACTCTGTATACTAGAAAAATAATTGCAATCTACTTTTTTACATCCCTTATCTAATATTTTAAAGTCAATGTAGGACTTACGAGTATTGTGCTCATTTGCCATTTGAATATTTGCTTCAAACGAAACTAAAAGTGGATAGTGATCAATAATACTAATTTAAAGTTTAAATAATTTATTGTTCGTCCCAAATTGAGCAGATGAAAAAATTGATTTTATTGATCGCTATGAATATACATTACTGTCGAGTTGAGAAACAATTTTTGCCGATGTTACGGACGTGTTTCCACCGTCTCTTTTCAAGACTATAAAATACAATTATCAAAAAAAAATTTACAAAAAATATAAACACATAAAATAAATTCGCGTGTCAGATGCCGTAGCGAAACGTGTTTGTAAATACTCGAGTAAATATACGAATAAATAATTGCCTTGTGTATGATTTAACAAGGTTGGTTTGACGTCATCCCATTGGTTAAATACCATTATATCTAATGAAAAGTAAAAGTTATAATATTTCAAACTGTATTTGCATTTTAGGAGGAGATGTATCATTACAATCCAACTAGTTTCAATCAACCTAACTCAACTCTTACCGACACAAGTGTTACCGGACAATCAACTGAACCCAAGAAAGAACATGCTATTTATTATAGAGTCAATTGAAGGGCTCTCCAATGATGACTACCCTGTTCGATTGGAATCTTTGATCAACTTTAATGAAATCATTCACATTTCCAAAATCTCATATGCTAGAGTTTGCGTATTTCTAAAAAGTCAAATATTTGTTGAACTATTATCAAACAAAAACGTAAAAGTTAAAGTTTACTTGTTAAACATAAAGCCTTTTACACAAAAAAATAAACGTGTTATAATATCCAATGTCAATTTAGCAATATCGGACTCCATTCTAATTAATACCTTAAAATTAAGGGTATCAGAATCAGCCCAAATTTTTTATGAAAGTGTAGGGCATTGGTTATACTTTAGTACTGTTTCGACTAATTGTTTAAGCGGTCATGTTGCTAAACTGTGTCCACTCAATAATATTAACACTCTTGAAAATTCGATCTATCAAGAATTTCCAACCATAGAGCAGACACTAAACTACAAATATAACAATCAAATTAGACACAAAAATGAAAACATTTTCAAGAGACACCCACCTATATCCACAATGTCTAATGACTTGTAAATACTCGCTGTAAATATAACAAACCTATAGATGAATTAAACACTAATAACATGGACTTGGATACAAATGAGTTACCTTCTTCTAATAAGAAGAATTGTCTACACCGATGAATAAGAATAACAAACATTTTATTAAACCAAGTGCTAGTACGACGCAGAAAAAAAATGAAAATCAAAGGTCAAATATCGACATAAGCACAAAATTAAAGTAGTCAAAAGTATAAAATACATAAGACCTAAATCCAATAGAGCAGATGCTTCATGATAATCCAGTCAAATATCCATTAAACTACGAAAATTTCAAGAAATTCTTAGAAGAAAGTTACGATTCACCTAATATCAATAATCTAACAATGAAGTACGTGGGTGTTACTAGAAAAATCTTGAAAGTGATAAATGAAACCTACTCAATTATTATTGATAGAAGTTTAAAAATAAGAATAACTAAAATAAAAACTAAAAATAAAAATCCCGGCCCTCCCTCTCTCATTCAATGCTTTCACATTAGACTTTCTGGAAAATTATGTTGCTCCATTTTGATGTAGCTGTATTTACGAATAAATTTATTTTCATATAAATAAAAAAATATGAAAAACATTAAATAATAAATAAAGAACAAATTAAACAAAAAATTAAAGCAAATAAAGAACAGAATAAGAAATAAAATAAAACAAAAAAGAAACAAAACTCTGCCACAGGCTGTTCCAAGCCCGTTTCCAAAAGACGAGGGTGTTTCAAAATCATTCACGCGAGACAAAGGCGTAATTTTTTATGTTTACCCCATTATAAGAGTTGTGTTAGAATTTATTGTAATTTAGATAGAAAATTTGGACTCAGCTTCGAAAAGATACGCTGGAAATATGTATTTGCATTTTATTATTTTTATTGCACTATCTTCGTGTCCATGTAAACTGTAAACAGTTGGAAAAAATGATCACAAATAAATTGCAATATTATATTGAATGTAAAAAGCTATTGCCAATCAGTCAAGCAGGACTTCGGAAACATCAATACACTGTAGATAACCTAACCAATCTTTTTCTATACATAGAAGAAGCATTTATTAAAAAAAATATGTTTTAGCTACCTTTTTAAATGTCAGTGGAGCACTCGGAAATATAAGTAGTGACATTTTATTAAAAAGTTAGATATCATTGGATGCTCTATAAAACTTGTTAAATTTATTAAACATCTGACATACGAAAGATACATATATACAATAGTAGTATTTAGTAGAAACCTTTGAAGGAGTTCCTCAGGGAGGTGTAATAAGCCCACTCCTATATCTTATATATGTTGCCAATATAACAATCTCCCTAAAAGTATTATCATATCATAATTTGCTGACGATATTAATTTATTTTGCAAAAGAGGCACTATAAAGACAAGCAAATTGCTTTTAGGTACATCTATAGACATTATTTATAATAACTTGTATGATATAAGTTATAACGGTAAGCCAGTTACCGATCAGATGAGCAACGCGAAAGAGGATATACAGCGCGGCGTGCGCACGAACGCGCGAGAATCGTGCGCCCAGGTGGCAGTACCGATATAGCGCGCACACGGTGTTAATACAGGCCCAGATAACGGTCTTTTTTATCGGAGAAGTGTGGGTGTGTGTGATACGGTGTGGGTGCGGACAGGCTTCCCCCACACGACCCAACAACGCCGAGCAAAGCCGTGTTCCTCCACCACTCCAGACTCCGTCCACGGAAAAGACGGAAAATCGGGGCCAGTTCGCCCACAGGAGTAAGAAAGAAAGAGAGATTGACGGGGAGATTTAGCGCGACCGTTCCCGCCGTTTAAACGTATTTCGAGCGGCGTGAATACAAAGGTGAATGATGCACCCGCGTGTCCCGTTAATATTTTTCCGAGTTCCTGGTACGTCCTCTTTTTGCCCCTCTCATGACAAATCCCGCCCGGGTAGACAGGTCGGTGGTTCGCGGGAGCCACTTCACGAGAGAAGGCGCGCGTGACGTAGGCAGCTTCTACGTCAGAGCTCCCTACGTCAGAGATACATACGTCACATGGTGTGACGTATAGCCATCAGGTTAAGCAGCCGATAATTCCCGGATCGGTTGCTTATTTCTCGTCCATTTATAAGTGTTAACGATTTGTTTTCGCGCTGACTTCCCTTGAATTGTTAATTGTTAATTTATTATCTTGTGAGTGTCTATTTAATAAATTGACTCGGCGAGACGATCTTTCTCGCCGATTAACATAATATATCGATTGTTGATAACGTTTTTACCGGTCATAGTTCACTCCCACGAATACCGCCCTCTCCGGCGTATATCCTGGTTGGCAATTTTGGATATAGGGCCCAACACACGGTACTAAAGTCAAACGAGGTGTTTGACGTTGTTAACGGCATTGCACGGGAATCAAAGTGATTCCCGGCCGCATCGTGGCCGTACAAAAAAAAATTGTACACTTAAGGTTGGTAAGTTGGGACAGATTGGACCTAACCTGGAGCCTTACATTTCCCCAGTACCCACCCCGTTACAACTGGCCCCCAATAAGTGTGGAGTTGGGATAAGGAACATTGGAAAAATCAACAAGCACGATATGGTTGTTCAATTGTTAATAATACTGTTAAGTAACAATTGGATAACTCGCGAACAATAACGAGGTTAGCAGTCGCGTTTCGAAATTGTGAAGTATATTTCGGTACTCTTTCGTTCCATCACGAGACGGGATTTGTTTATTAACTTCTTCTTATAAACAAATAAACATTTTTTTGATAACAAATAAAATTTTTTTTTATTTTTCTCGTCTTGACTACTTAGTAGTAGACAAAGGAAATAGGTTCCTGGTCAAACATAGGTGGCGCCACTAGAAATAGGTCGCACAAATAGGAAATTTGGTGGGTTTTCGAACGGAATCGATAGACCGACCAGCGTTACTTGGAAATTCGATAGTTTGAACCAAACCAAGTAACTAGCGCCACCTAGAGGAACGAAAGAACGCGACACAGTGCGACATAACCTGGTAGCAATTAATCGGTATAAATAAATTATTTGTAAGTGTATGCAAGGTTTAACTGGTTTTTGCTGGCACAAAACAGGAAGCTTATAACCTGGCTCAGAGCTTTACAAATTGTATTACAGGTTATACTTTTGTAAGAGGTCAAGCGCGCGATAACTTTAATTATTTAATTTATTTATTTATTATTTATTATATAGTACCGTTATTGAAAATTTAATAGTAAATTTGTGAAAAATAATTTAAACTTTGTAGTGCTTCCTTGGTCAAAGTAAGACAGGACTTAATTTTATCATCCGGTTTTGTGCTTTAGCGGTTAGCTTAGGTAGAAGCAAAACCCAGTTACGCGGATTGGACATTTGGCAAGTAACGCCAAACTTAAATAAGCGACAGCACATAACCTTGCACACACATAGTGCGTCGAGCCTGCGAGGCTACATACTGTTAAACGTACAAACGACGCTACAACTGAAGATGGCCGCTCAGCAGAAAGTAGTCGATAGTCAGATTGACGCATGGATCGAGACGCTCATCCGGGAGCAAATCCAAGTACACCTGGACGCCTTGAACCTAAAATCGGCAGGCTCGGTTCATAGGAAAGCCGAGCGACTCCACCAGTGGCTATTAGGGAACTATTCAGCCCAGGAGTTTAATCAGGAGGAGGATGAAGCCACAGCAGTTCGCAGCCGTCTCCAACGGAGAGATAGGTGGCTGCAGATGCTAGGTGAACATCAAGAAGAGGAGTCTGATGAACCTAGCCCTGATCAGGAAGTATATCTGGTACTGCGGGAGAACGCTGCGGTTAAAGACAACGTGCACAGGACGGTGCAGGACTTCGATGACGTCGAGCTAGACGAAACGACGTCAGCCGCGACCAACTCAGAGCCACAACTCGAACGAGCGGAAGAATGGCTGTCATTGGTCTCAGACGAGGGAAACACTTTTAAAATCCCTCGATCGTTCTCCCAGATCTTGGTAGAGCTTATCCAAAAAGTAAATGACCTTACGAAGAAGGTGGATAAGCAAATGTCCGAGCGCACTCAAACCGCTCACAGCACGAGATTGGACGGTGCCAACCAATCTCACCCTGTGCAATTTCAGGACACATATACGTGTCATGGTCCTGACGTGAGCGAAATAAGCGAGACGCAAGTAAATGGCGAGCAACAACGCACAAGCGCCCCTCAGACAAAGCCTGATCGAGTTTGGAAGGAAGGCAATGCGCGCGAATCACAGAGGATTTTGCAAGCGCGCAGCTTGCCAAACAACAGTCGGACATTTTCAACACCAAGCTATTCTACGTCATCGAGGTTGAATGGAACACCTTGAGACGTTGGCGACATTGCTAGGAAGTGGCAGGTCAAGTTCTCTGGCGGCAAGAGCCTGAACATTGACGCCTTCCTAACCAGGGTCGAGGATTGCCGGATCCTGGCCAACCTGTCAGAAGACGAGTTACTGCCGTCACTCTCGGAACTTCTGACAGACACTGCCGCCACGTGGTATCAGAATGAAAAACACAAGTGGCACTCCTGGCAAGATTTCGTGACTTCGGCTAAACGTTGGTACGGAATGAGCCAACGTTTCCAGAAGAGGATCAACGCAGGGTCCAACGCACGGACTCAAGGTCCCGATGAACCGGTTAGGGATTATATGACGTGCTCCATCGCAATAATGCGAAAGATAGTCTCTACGCCAACTGAAGCACAAAAGCTCGATCATTTGTATTGGAACATGCTGCCACAGCTTCAACGGCTGTTCAAGAGAGCGGAAGTAAGCTCAATTGAACAGATACTGAACCTAGCCATGGAAGCGGAGCAGATGATAGTAGGCGAAACAGTATATCGTCCACCACCTACGGAGAAAGGGTATCTGCTTCCCAAAATGGCGTGTAAGCCGAAGCGGAAAAAAGGTTCGCCAAAGGCTAAGGTAGCGGCCGCTAAGAAAGGCTTGCCGGCAAACCGATCTCCAAAGAGTAGGAGGTGAAAAGCAGGAGAAAGAGAGTGCTAGTCCACCGAGGAAAAAAGGTAAGGAACAGCCTAAAAACCGTATGGGCTCGACTTTCGATCCGAGTAAGTCTCTTACCTGCGGTGGCTGCGGGAAGATTGGCGTCAAGCAAATTTCACAAACGTTCCTTAGTAACCAGCAATCAAATGACTTCTTGTTTACTGGTTACTAAGAAATTTTTCTTGACGCTGATGCATCAGTTTAACTCTCAACGTCGACATGAAATGACGTGCTGCGACGACTTAGATGAAGAGGATGAAATTCAGCGAGGACCTTGGAATCTTTTGGAAAAATATGTATGCATTTTATTTCAGGTGTAAACCGGGTAATATTAAATTATTTTTAATTTATTTTCTTTTCAAATTTTGTAATTAATATACCCTAAAAATAAAGTGTAGCAAAAGTAATCCTACACTTGCGCCATACTTTGGACACATTTGTCCCATATTTCAGCCAATAACAAAATAATTTATAAAAACTTTGTAGGAAGTTTGGCATAACTTTTGCAAACTTCTCCCAAACTTGGAATGCGTGAGTTGTCAAGTTTGGCATAGTCTCATTGCCCAAGTTTGCCCCAAGTTTATACTTGGGCAAAGTTTTGCCCAAACTTTCGGATTTTTACGCGGGTAATAAATAGCATGTTCTTTCTTGGGTTCATTTGATTGTCCGGAAACACTTGTGTCGGTAAGAGATGAGTTAGGTTGATTGAAACTAGTTGGATTATAATGATACATCTCCTCCTAAAATGCAAATACAGTTTCAAATATTATAACTTTTACTTTTCACTTAGATATAATGGTATTTAACCAAGGGGATGACATCAAACCAACCTTGTTAAATCATACACAAGGCAATTATTTATTCGTATATTTACTCGAGTATTTACAAACACGTTTCGCTACGGCATCTGACACGCGAATTAATTTTATGTGTATATATTTTTTGTAAATTTTTTTTTGATAATTGTATTTTATAGTCTTGAAAAGAGACGGTGGAAACACGTCCGTAACATCGGCAAAAATTGTTTCTCAACTCGACAGTAATGTATATTCATAGCGATCAATAAAATCAATTTTTTCATCTGCTCAATTTGGGACGAACAATAAATTCTTTAAAACTAGTTAAATTATTTAAACTTTAAATTAGTATTACTGGTCACTATCCACTTTTAGTTTCGTTTGAAGCAAATATTCAAATGGCAAATGAGCACAATACTCGTAAGTCCTACATTGACTTTAAAATATTAGATAAGGGTTGTAAAAAAGTGGATTGCAATTATTTTTCTAGTATACAGAGTGACAAGTTGGCGTTTTATTTTATTTTCTGTCTAACGTATTTTAAAGTTTATTATGAGAGAGCAACGTAAAGAAAAAAACGCCACCTGGTCACTCTGCTAGTATACAAGATCCAAATATAGCTATAGATAAAATATATTTTAAAATGAGGAATTTAATAAGTACAGTCACTTTAACTAGAAAGCGTACTGAAGACTCCTGGAAAGAGATGGATAAATAAAACAATGAGTGAGTCGTGTTTAACTAATGAAATACTACATTTAAGTTACAAAAAGTTTCCAAACTATTTATTTAGATAAGAAAAATATTTTAAATACAATATTTTATGAACTAATTTATGAACAGAAGAAATTAAAAAAAAATTGGTAACGATAACAAGAAACTGTGGCAATTTGTTAGTAACAAATTAAATAAAAAAACTACAAAACTAGTGAAAAAAATAGATATTTGCTTTTTATATTTCGACAATTATCGAAAATTATGAACCAAAGGCCATTGTTATAAATTTACTCTGCTTTTTCCATATTATCGCATCCTATGGTGTTATTGCATGCGGTGGAGCATGCAACAATGTTTTGTTGAAATCATTATGGAAAAGACTTATCAAAACAATTTTGTATTACTATCAAGACTTAAGTACAAATTTGTAGTTTTCAACAACACAACAAGAAATAAAAATCTAATTCTGCCAAAATGAAAGAAAACTATTAGCTATAAGAGTTGTGAATATAATGCTATAAAGCCATTTAACAGTCTTTCTAATGAGTTTAGAATACTAAATCTAAACCAAAAAAATATAAAAAATAAAATTAAGGAGTACATACAAAATAATGATAAATTTATATAATTTTTATTATTTTGTTAATTTATTATTTTCATTGTTAAACCTAAATTGAAAAAAATACCTTTAATTTACACACTATAAAGTCGTTTTTTAGTTTAAAGTTAATTTATTAAGTAATTCTACCAGACCTATGCGACATGTACTGTTGTACCTCATAGGATGTTATATATAGTCGGATAGTTTTATTTATATTTTAAACTTAAATAACATATGTATTTCTGATAAATAATAAATAATTAAATAAGCACAAAAATATACACATTTTTTCTCTTATTGTAACGTTTCGGTAGTCAATGACACCCTCTTCAGACTGCACAAATTTTATTAACATTAACCTTTAGACTACCGGCATTTTTGCCTTATAAATTGATATTTTTGATGTGCAAAATTTATACATAAAAACACCTCATATCTCTAGAGTAGTTGTCAAGGTCACAGGTGGCTCATATATGAGTCAGTCCGGCAGTCTAAAGGTTAATAGATACATCTCGGATTATATAAAAATGAAAAAAGAAAAGATAGAATTATAAAATACCTTCAATTATAAATATCGCGATCACCATACAAGTAATTCGTTGTACGTCAATTTGAGCTTTTTCTTATTCCTCATTATTGACAAGGAAACGTCAAAATCAGATGTTTATGCGACGAATAGTATCTGTTAGATACACTGAGAAAAAAATTAATTGATTCAATAAATTTGTGGAATTAAAAATTGATAGTAATTGAATCAAAACTTTCATATACTTAATCGAATAACATAAATCTTTACACCAATGAAATATGTCATTAAGATATTCCAAATTATCAAGTACTAGATTCAATGAATTAGGTAATTACAATAATGAAATGAATTCATAAAATAAATAACAGGCATAATTATGTTTCAATCATAGATCATTATAAGAATAATTCTATGAAGTAATTGAAATAATTCTATAAAATATTTACATAATTAAATATTTCTTTGAATCTATAACATCTATGTTATTCAAATTAAATTATAAAAAAATGAAACTTATGAATTCATGGAATTGTCTTGATGAATTTGTTAATGGAGATAATTCCGTAAATGTATTATTGTAATAAAATATTTTATTCTCACTCCAATCAGAAAATTTTTTATTTTTGAAAAGTATTGATTAACAATGTCATTATACCAATTATCATTGCAATTGACACAATTACTTGCGCGAATTATATATTCACGATTAAATAAATTCCCCGTGAACAAGTCTTCATGGAATTGTCTTGATGAATTTGGTAATGGAGATAATTACGTAAATGCATTATGGTAATGAAATATTTCATTATCACTATGTCATACAATATTTTTTTTTTTGAAAAATATTGCTGAACGTTTTTAAACCAATGTACACTGTAATTGAAACGATCCTCCAATTTTATTGATATGCGGGGATTCACATAAAATAGTTCAGCAACGTACGGTAGGTGGCTGACCAATTTCGCAAGTGCTAAGTTTTGTCTCAGTTAATATATAAGAACATTTCAAATTTACTTGTTCATATAAATAGTTTGCGATGCGATTGCGAAACATACCGTTATATGCGACTGCGAATCTTTCTAAGCGAATCTTTTTAAAGTATCAAAGACCGAATAATATAAGTGTGAAGGTATGTAGCTAGGAAAAATTTATAAAAATGAATTTGCTTTGAAGACTCTAAGAAGTCTACTAATAAGTTAAGTTAATGGTACGATAAAGTAATATGAGTAATCAGACAAATAATTCAAATAATAAAAATAAAAAAATTTTTATTATTGTTAGATTACAATTAAATACGTATTTAAAGCAATGAAACAAATCACTTGACAGAACGAAACGCGTGCATTCATTTAATAAACTAATGTATATAATTGGAATAATATAATTCTATTGATTTGATTACATATATTTTTATACTAATGCCGTTAGGACCATAAATGGAAAGAAACATGTAAGAAATACAATAAATTAAAAATTATTTGAACTATTAAATTCGCTATTGGTTCAAGTACGTAATACCTTTAATTTAATTCCTTTCAAGTATTTAATTTAATTTCTAACAATTAATCGTGAATATGTAATATATACAATGAAATATGTAATCGTGTGTGTGTAATTTTTTTCCTCAGTGTAGGTATCGTGTACAAATCGCGCTTGCTTATATACAGTGGTATACCGAAAGAGAGCCAATGCTTACAATTTTTTTCTTTTATGACGCAACGAGCTTTGTATACACACAAAACGGTTAAATCAACGAGTTTTCATTTTAAATATAATATGTGAATACTGATTATATAATGTAACAAAGTAATCTTGCTTATTAATTGAATTTTTCTGTAAATTAATATGCACCATTTCGGATGCAATTCTTTTACCACGGTTTATTTCTTTGTCTAAATTTTTGAAATTTTTCCAATCAAACTCGTGTTTTTTGCTTTGTACATGTTAAAAAACAACAGAATATTTACTTTTTTTATGTTCATTTACTCGTGTGATTATTTGTCTTTTTGTTTGTTCTATGTAAGATATATCACATTCTATGCAGTTTAGTTGGTATACTACATTATTTAATATATTTCTATCTGTAATTCGTCGTATCGATATCTGATTTTGACGTTTGCTTGTAATAATGAGAAATAAGAAGAAAAAGTTCAAATTGACGTACGACGAATTATTTGTACGGTGATCGCGATATTTATAATTGAACGTATTTTATAATTCTATCTTTTATTTTTTTGATTTTTATATAATCCGAGATATAGAATAATAGATTATATCTATTAATGTTAATAAAATTAGTGCAGTCTGAAGGGTGGCATTGACCACCGAAACATCACAATAAGAGAAAAAATGTGTTAATTTTTTTCTCCTCTTACCTTTGATTCGGGAAAATCGATAAAATTCCAAGAAATAAATATTGGAAACCACCGAGTGATAAAAGCAACTCAACAATATGTAAACGTATCATTCTTACGCAAAAACGTTAAATCCAAACGGTAAACCCAAATAAAAAAAAAATATACAATTTGTATACGAATTTTATACTATTTATTTTATACAAAATGTATACAAAATTGAACTTATGTGTATAAAATCTGTATACGATTTATACAATTTTTATATTACTTAAATATTAGATTATACAAACACATGTAAGTGGGTACAAACATGAGTACAAAATGTATGCAAAATATAATTTAGCAGTCGGAAACAGCAGCTGTTAACGATAAAAAATTTAGACGGCACGACCATGAGGTTACGGACACCAGAACCATCGACGATGAGGGGATCAGCGCGACGAAGAATTGCTTGCTGCCACTGTCACCTACGATCTTGACAAAATGTTCGAACGCCATTTCCCTTTCATGATGTTGCATCCTGCGGACTCTTCAACATCGACTTGGACATCGTGAACGTTAGACAGGCCCTGATCGTATGTTTTGTTCTTTGGTTGTCAAAAATTGATCATTAAATGTAATTTAGAGTAAAAGAAAATTAATTATATAGCTAAAATGTCCACTCCGTCGACTTTCACAGGCTTACTTGTAGATAAATTTTCTAAAATATGTTTATATTAGTGTCCTTTATTTATTCTTGTAACACATGGAAATGTTTTATTTTGCTACAAAATAAGTGTAGAAGGTGCTACAAAGGTTGTCATTTGCGTTTTGAACTTTGCATGCACACTTTCATCACGTTCCACCATCACGTGATTTTGTCGACGGAGTCTAAAGCATCAACTTTCAAAGTAATTTTTATAAATGAAAAATATTTGGTAATAAAAATGTTTTGATCTTAACAGATTCCTTGGATGAAATACTTTGGAAATCTCTTATGAGAATTATAAATTTGTTATGTTAAAATACGAAGAAATTAAGAAGTACAAAAATGTAAGTTGCGTATTTTATCAGTGCATTAACAATTAATGGTTAAAATATACAGAATAAATTACAAAATATGTTATAATTATAATACAAATATAATAATAATAAAATATACATTGCACGCAGATAATTTAATGAAAAATTGAATATATGTCCACTCCGTCGACACGTATTTTTATCAATTGTAACGTGGTCCTCACTTTCGTGGCCCGTAAACCACGCTACTCGGTTCCACTTTATTTAATATATAGATATATATGACCTATTAGTTTCCTGGGCGCCAGGTCTTACCAAACAATAAATAGCTTCCCGGTTCGACTCCTCAGGACGTGGCTCCAACGCCAATACGGAGGTGGCGAAACCAACGACGAATTTTATCTCCTTCAATAATGCGTGGCGGTCAATAATCGAGGTATAGGTTAATAAGTCAAAATAACTCAATAATTCAATTGAATTAGATTGGAATTTAATTCGATTTATTCCTTCAAAATTCCAATTTCCAAATTTCGATGACTACGGGTGATCACCGTTAGAATTTTTGAACAACGAAATAAATTTTATTAAATGAATTTCCGCGAGCTAGCCCGATCTTCCGGTCACCGATAATCTATTATAATTCGTAGGAGGTCTATACGCGACGCGTAAGAAATCCCCGACGATTCTTTTAGTTATTAGATTAATTAAAGGCCGTGCAGCCCACTTACCGCAACGAAAAGCGAGCTTCTTCAACAATAAACTCTACTATTAGAACAATTATTGCTTTATCTAAATACTTCTACGAAACTACTACTATAGAAATTACTAGATGCGCTCGATGAGACTATCCGGCTACGAATGACGATCGGGACTCCTAGCATCCCGCTCGTCCTCGTAGTTCGTTAAAGCGCGGCGCTGATTGTCTTCTTTTTTTTTGTTTTTCTACCAATAATATCCTTCTGATTAATTAAATGGCTTACTATTACCGCCGTCCGCGCCATCTATTCCCGTACCAATCTTCTTTTCCTCAGTGACGGAATAACGAAATAACCCGTATTCCGTTGAGGAACTGACTTGCGCCTCCACCAATGCAACAGGTGTGTCTTCTTTCTCTCTCGTACACACACGCTGTAGATGGCTACTTCCCGCTCATTCCGTCGTTCCCCTCCTCGGTGCGCCGCCATGTGCCGCGGCGTGCATGTGCGAGAGCAGCGAGCTCCGCCCCCCTCTCTGCCGCGCTGACCCTAGTACACGAGCAGACGGCTGAGTCCGTTGCACGTGAGTCGGGCGTCGTTTGTTTACACGACGGCGAACGGGTTTTCTTTTGTGTGTGTGAGAAGTGCACCAGTTCCTGGGTCATCGTCTTCGTGGCTGTCTTCGTTCTCCATCACCAGGTCGTCGGGAGATGGTATTGGATCTACGTGGGAACATGGTTGGACGTCGGTGGCGGTATGGTTGTATCATTCCTTCTAATTTGTTAACTCCTTCCATTTTCCAATCCTCCGATTTCCTCAACAAAACAATAAAAATCCCATTAATTCCTTTCCTTTACATACTTAAATATCGGTGACGAGAATGGCTCGGGCCAGGATTCGTAGCCGGTGTTTACTTCCTTCCTAACCTCTATTCCCATATCCTATATATAATATCCTATACACATACATGACTTCCTTATTACCACTAAACTCTACCCTTCTATAAATCCTTCTATCCTAACCTTATATATATATTCTAGTTTTATTTATTATCAACCTTTCAGGTAACCAACGCTACCAAGGAGCGGACCCAGGACCAAAAGGCTCACCCAGGACTCATCGCCTCGAGGGGAAATGGAATCACCATGGGCAGTACGCAGGACTCATCGCCTCCAAGGACAATACTCACAGGGATAGCATCGTTGGATCACCCAGGACTCATCGTCTCAAAGGTATGACATTGTATTATAATCTTATTCCATTTATATCTATTTCCTCTACGCTAACCTTATAACTAACTATATACACTAATAACTCTTTTTCTTGTTTCAGGTATGTCCCTTCGACAAGGCTTCCCTCCATTAACAAATTATAAATTAATACCGGTGTGCGGTTTACCTCACAATACCCCCCTCCTAAGTCGGGACACACTCCTGAAAGGAGAGTGGACTGCACTTACTAACGCTTGGCCAAAGCGATACTCGTCACCGAACACGCATAACCCATAACCATAATATTCTCACATACAACATTCCAACAGATTATAATTCATACGTCTGCCCATAAGAAAGAAAGTATATCATCATAATAAATCTTTGTAAACATAAAATAAAATTTAATTAAATGATAAAAAAAAATAATATACGCTTGGTTTACCTTCCAATACTTACTACCAATTGTTCTTTTCAGTTATCTTCATCTCTGATCTTCCTTCAAAAGAAAAAGATTTTCTACCAATCTAGTTTGATTCTGAATCAATATCCGTTTCTACCATCTATACTTCCATCATTACTACCATCACGTTTGACTGCTTTTCGATATCCTTTTCTACTATATATACTTCGACTATTACTACCATCTCGTTTGACTCCTTATCGACATCCTTTTCTACTATATCTATACTACCATTCTCATTATCATCTGTTACCTGAAAATAAGGTTTTCTACTAATTACCCCATTTTCTCTCTTCCTTCCTTTTTTTATTTCTAACAGGTTCCTACTATCTTCTTTCACAGATTCACCTTTCTTCTACTACTAAATATTCTCGTCCCTGCTGCGTTTCTACGACCTCCGAATCCTTTCTTTGTCCTTAATCTTCCCACATCAATTAATTTTTAACCCCGCTCAACGCGAGGTGTTACCTCTTCTTCTCCGTTGCCCCTTTTATTTCCCTCCCGGGAATAGCACCTGGAAGACCGCCTCCCTACTCCCGGATGGGATGTTGCGGAGGGTCTCCAGTAGCCTCAGGGCCTCTTCCGGAGTCATCGCCGGCTTAGGCGCCGCTTCCGGAGGTGCCGTAGGGGCGGCAATTGACGGGCGCCTCAATGGGACCGTCAATGAGGGGGTGACTCGGGGTCTCCGAAGAGGTGTTGGCTCCGGTGGTGTGGGTTGGGCTGGTTCCGGCTTAATGGACGCCTTTGATGATGCGCACGGTCCCGAGTTTAACTTCCTCAGGTATTCGAGGTGAGCCTTACTACACCTCGGGCAAGTACGCATCGTTACATCCCTCCGGCCGCAGTTGTAGCAAATCATATGCTTCTTGGGTTTGGGGCAGGATGGGTGGAAGTGCCCCTTTTCCCAACATGTGAAGCACGACTTTACCGGAGGGTCAACCTTTGGGTCGATGGGCACCGGTTCCAGCCCTCCAAACCTCACCCCTGTCAATGGTGAAGGGGTGGGGATGGATTTCAGGAGGTTAATCTTCGGGTCCGAATCCCACCTGGAAGCCTTCCTCGGCCTATGCTCCCCTCGTGTGTGTGATGAAGGTCGAGGTGGCGACTTCCGGGATCCCTCGCTGCTCGTGCTGGGGCGAGATAGGCGGATCCGTTCTCTTTCCTCCTCAATTTCTCTCGCCCATCGGGCTTCTTGCTCTTTCTTCTTCTTCTCCTCTTCCAATCTCTTTTCCTCTATCATCCTCTGTATCCGCTCTTCTTCTTCTCTCTTCCTTATTGCTGCCAATCTATACTCTTCCTTTTCTTTCTCCCGCCTCTTTTCTTCCATCAACTTCCTTTCTTCTTCTTTCCTCTTCATTTCTACTACCCTCCTTTCTTCCTTTTCCTTTTCTTCTAAAAGCCTTTTCTTTTCTCTTCTATACTTTTCTTCTCTCTCCTGATTTTCTCGAGCCCCCTTCCTTCCTCAAAGCTTCGTCTTCGTCCTTCTTCTACAATTCTTATCCTCCTACGTTCTTCTTCTGCCGTCTTCAATCTGTTTTCTTCTTCGTCTCTTTCCCTCCTACGTCTCTCTTTTTTTCCATCTCCTTCATTATTCTCTTTCTTTCTTCTTCTTCTTTTTCTCTTCTACGCTTCTCTCTTTCCTCTTTCTCTTTCCTTTCCTTCTCCCTTTCTTCCTTCTCCTTCTCCAAACGGGCACGTTCTTTTTCCTTCTTCCGCTGTTCCTCACGACGGATACGTTCGTCCTCCGCTTCCTGTCGTCTCCTTTGTTCGACGTAGAACGGATCGGCAGGAGGTTCCGGAGGCGATAAGGAGCGTGGAGGGCTCAGTCCTCCAAAGTAGTCCTCCATCGTGAGGTGTCTTCGCGGGTTGTATTTCCTGGCACGACGACGGGCTGCACGGCTCATGGGTGGGTTTTCCGGAGGTAGGGGAGTGTACATCGGGATCGGCCTTGGTTGGGAGACCGTTGGGTAGCTCCGTGGTAGGCTCGCTGGTTCTGTGTCTGTCGGTCGGGCGGGTAGCCGCCTCACAGGGGCCACGGATGCTCTCGGTGCCTCCCCCTTAGGTGGCCGGTCCTCCAGGATGGTGAGTACCCCGTTGGTATGGGGTTACGCCGCTCCGTCAGAGCGAGCTAGCGTGGCGTATAACTCTCGTACCGCATCCTGACTCGCCCTTTCCTCCTCACTGACCTTGGGTTTTCCCTGAGAGGTGGAGGGTGTCTCTACCCTCTCAGGGATCGTCTTACCTACTCCCGGAGCCGTCTCCTCGCTGGATGGTGGCAGCGAGGTAGTAACAACCTCTTGGGTAACACGTAGCAAGTCACCCTTGAGGTTGCGGAGGCGTTCCGGGTGAGTTGGTGGTGCAGGAGGGAGGTGACGGGGATCCCAGGGGTCTTCCTCCATGGGTTCGTCATCCTGGATGGTGTTCAACCCCTTCCTTTCGGCCGAAACGTCCTGTGCCGTTTTTGGTTCCGTTGGGATTGGAGAACTCGGAGGGGCCTACGAGTTTCCGCCATCAGAGATGGCTTCCGCTCCGGCCGTCACTGCTGTGATCTCCTCTTCCGCTGGTGGCTCGTCGTCATCCAGTGGGACATCGGCCCAAAGAATTTTTGATGGGATCGAATGGCCTCCATCACCACATCTTCGTCCTCACCATTGAGAGCCGTGACCGGCTCTTCGCCCCCCTCTCCAGGAGGGACGATCCGGAACATGTTGGCCAACTGGTCGGCCCAACCAGTAGAGGGTGTCGCCTCGACACACTTGACCACGGGCTCGTCGGGCACATTACCCAACCAACGGGTCAAAAGGACGACCGGGTCTTCCATTAGGGGTCCTTGGGAACCCCGAAAATGCGCCGATGTTGGTGGCATACTGCCGTTCTTCTTGGTACGATCTTGAGACATTTCTGAAACATATAAATCAAACAATTCGAATCTTCAACAAAAAAAACCTTGAAATATTTAAACTCTTTAGTGTACATTCATCACTGCAACCTGGGAGGAATATATTTCTTCAAATCCAAAACGTGCACCTTCGCATTTTTCCTACCCGAATATATATCTAAAAGGTATACGGTTGGAGATAGGATTTTTAAAATTGCGAAGGGGCTTTCATATTTCGCTCCTAGTTTTGCCGAAAATTTATTAGCTGCGTTCGAAAGCAGGTGGGTTTTCCTCATTACTAAGTCTCCTATTTTAAATTCCGCGTGTCGTTTGTTTTTATCGTAAGATCTCTTTTGGATTACGTGAGCTTGGTCGAGATGTTTTGCAACAAGATCTCTAAGGGCATCTAATCTCTTAGCTCGATTAATCCAGATCTCCGGGTCAATTTTTAATACGGGTTTCTTTCCTTCTATTTCTCTTCTTAAACTCTTCACAGGATTAGGGTGTCGTCCATAATTTAAAAATGCGGGAGAAACCTTTGTTGAGGCTTGTACCGCCGTATTTATAGCGTGTCGAAATTCGTGTATGTGTTCATCCCATGTACGGTGATCGTTTTTCACGAACATCGCGATCATCGTTTTTAATGTGCGATTGCAACGTTCCACGGGATTACCTTGTGGGTGGTACGGCGGGGTGGTGACATGTTTGATGCCATATTCGTCGAGTTCGGACTTTAGGAATTTATTATCGAACTCTTTTCCGTTGTCCGATAGCAAATATTCCGGGGTTTCATTTCCATCTAAATAGTATTAAGTCTTCCAAGGCTTTAGTCGGCTTTCCTTATTGGTTTTACATCTATCCATTTTGTAAATAGGTCTTGGAAGACTATTAAGTATTTATTTTGACTTTTACTCGGTGGGAATTCCATAAGGTCCACCGCTACGATACACTACGGTCTGTCTACCACCCTCGTTCCCATGAGTCCTTGTTGTCTTGTTTGCGGATATTTGTATGCTTGACATGTCGCACATTGTTTCACGTATTGATTTACGTCGTGCCACATGCCTTGCCAGTAGTAGTCTCGAGCGATACGATCATAAGTCTTTTCGATACCTGTATGGCCTACCGATGGTAAGTCATGTGCTTCTTTTAAAACTGTTTCTTTATAGTTTTCTGGTACTACTAATCTCCAATTTTCTTCTCTATTAGTGATCGGGTCCAGGAGAGGATCGTTACGGAATTTATATAGTAAATTATCTTCGATTTTCCAACTTTGATACCTTTCCAGGAATTGTTCGACTTCTTTTAATCTTCTACTATACCATTCATCTTTAATTTCTTCAAACGCTGCTGCTTCTACTAGATTATTTTTTATTATACTACCATCTTCTTCGTATATTCTAGAAAGAGCGTCCGGAACGTGATTCAGAGCTCCCCGTCTATGTATGACTTCGAAATCCCATTGCATCATTTCTAGTGCCCATCGTGCTAATCGTCCTGTTGGATCGCGGAGATTTTTCAGCCAACGCAGTGCACTGTGATCTGTAATGACTGTGAATTTGTACCCTTCTAAGTAAGGTCTTAACTTTTTTATTGCCCATAGGACAGCTAGGTATTCTTTTTCGGTTGTGGAGTAATTCCTTTCTGCTGCCGTTAGAACCTTACTTATGTACACAATTGGGTGTTCACCGTCGTTCAAATCTTGAGTGAGTACTGCGCCGATTGCATAGTTACTCGCGTCGGTTTGGAGACAAAATGGTTTTGAGAAATCTGGCCGTGCTAGGACGGGTGCTTTTATCAACGCCTGTTTTAGGGTTTCAAAAGCTTCTTGTTGCTCTTCTTCCCACTTACATGCGAGATCTTTCTTTAATAGTTTCAACAGGGGAATCTTAATTTCTGAGTCCTTATCGAGAAATCGACTATACCAACCTACCATACCAAGGAATCTTCGTAATTCTTTGATATTTCTAGGGGCTGGATAGTCTCGTATCGGAGCCGTTTTGTCTGGATCTGGTCTCAAACCATCTTTATCTAATACATAACCCAAATATGTAACACTAGAACAACAAAACTCACATTTTTCTCGGTTCACAGTAAGTCCGTGTCTCACTAATTTCCTTAATACTTCGTCTAACCATCGTATGTGCTCTTCGAACATCTCAGTTGCTATGATAATGTCGTCTAAATAGCCAAATACGTAAGGTACGTATTCCGGTCCGAATAGAGCATCTATCAGGCGTTGGAACGTCATTGAAGCATTTGTGAGTCCGAAGGGCATTCTGGTGAATTGGAATAGACCTTTACCTGGAACTGAGAAAGCAGTAAATCGTTTGCTGGATTTGTCCAATGGAATTTGGTAAAAAGCCTGTCGCAAATCGATTTTTGAGATAAAACGGGCGTGTCGCATCCTATCTAAAATGGTGTCCATGTTGGGTACTGGGTATGCATCTCTTATGGTTTGTTTATTTAGGTCTCTATAGTCTATGCAGAATCTGTAGGTTCCGTCCGATTTCTTGACCATTACAGGAGCACTCGTATAGTCACTTGCTGATTGTTCTACTATCCCTTCGTTCCAGTCTTTCTACTTCCTGATGGGCGTTTTGAACCATTGCTGGTGACATTCTACGTAGTTTATGGCGGACCGGTAGTGATCCAGGTATCACGGCTATATGATGTTCTATCATATCCGTCATTCCTGGAGTTTTCGACGGTGTCGGTAATATCTTTGATACTAATTTATCTACTTTATGTCGCTGAGGATTTGTGACTTCAGATATGCCATTACATTCTGCAAAAATTACTGGATCTTCCGCTGTATCTTCACCTCCATACGTTTTATGCCAGGGACCTTCGTGAACACGCCACAGACCATGTTTGTGTCTTTCGTCCACATCCCATTTTACGTAGAAGTCTTTCCCTAGCACGATATCGTGTTCGAATATTTGCTGAGCTTTGAGTTCTAACGTATCTATATGTCCGTCTACTTCTAAATTTAACTTTAATGTCCCTAAGGATTTACTTATTCCGCCATGGGCATTTTTGACGTAGGAATTTGAAGGTAACAGCTTATCCTTGAATTTTTCGATTACCTTCGGTCCTGCTACTGAAATCATGGCTCCTGAGTCTAGTAATCCTCTAAACGTATGTCCTGCAATGTTTAATCGAACGAAACCTCTATTTTCCAGACTGGCTTCCGCTACATTTTTTTCTTTTTCCATTACTTCAATTTCTTCTTTTACTATATTTTCCTTATTTTTATTAAGGTTAACATCTACCATGTTTTCGTTATTACTTATTTTACTACCACTGCTTTTATCCTTTTCTTCAATTACTTTTGTATTTTTATTTCTACTATTTCCATCCGTGCCATTTCCACTATTTTTGTCATCGTTGTTTCTAATATCTTTACTACCATTATTTTTATAATTGAGTCTACTCTCGTCTTCGATTTTTCGCCATTGCGTCCAGTCCAACTCAATCTCTCTCCTAGCGTTTTGGGACGTATTGACAGATTGTTTTGAGGTATCCCGTTTTGTCAATATATCTATAGAGTCTGCAGTATTCTTCAGTAATATACCGGCCTTATCTATAGTATAAGGTTTTTGAGTATCCTCGTTACTATATATCTGTTCATGTAGATCCTCCATTGTTGAGAGTAGTATTGGTTTGGTACTGGAATCGGCTTTTTGTTCTTCCTCAAAGATTTCTATTACTTCTTTACCTGGGATAAACGATTTCAGGGTGATACTGTTATTACACCCGGCAATGTTTTCCTTTTCCAGTTCTGACATAGAATTTGTAATTCTTTCCGTACTAACTTCTTTTGATGCTTTTGGTAGTTTCATTTGTTCTTCCATTGTTTTTCTTAATACTTCGTTCATCCTGTCTGTCCAATTAATTTTCCCTTTTTTCTGTGGTTTTTGATTTAATCTTTCTTGTAATTCTTCAAAAAATGATTTTTCGTGTTGTTTCTTCTCTTCGTTTACTGCCTGTTGCCGAATTGCTGGGACCCTTGGGGAAGCTGCTGTGAGGTGGTCGGTCCCTGTCGTACCCCAGCATTGGCGTTTCCCCAGTTGTCTCTTAATTGGGCGCAATTTGGACAGTTAGAAAAGGTATAACCTGCCTGTCCACAAACCTGGCATGCAAAAATTTGTTGACTCATACGGTTCGGACACATGTTAGCTCTGTGTCCAGATTGTTTGCACACGAAACATACGGTTGATGGACATTCCGATGCACGATGACCCACTTGATTGCAGTGGAAGCAAGCGCCAACGAAAGTGTCTTGTAGCGTGTTGTTTCCCTGTGTTGCCTGAGTCATTACTCTTGGTCTCGCCCCCAAGTTCTGTAGCGTGGCTACTTGATTGGTATTTCTCCATGTTCCGCTTTGGTTCGTTCCACTATTATTATACCTAGGATTTCTACTATTTGTAAAACTGTTACCGCCATTAGGATTACCTATATTATTATAGCTGCCGATTTTTGGATTAATTCCATTATTGTAATTACTGTCATTCACGAAATTTTGTCGTATCCCATTATTGGACCACCTAGTCCAGTTTTGAGATGGTTGTCCAGCGTTTGGAGTCTGTACAAAATTTGTGGCTTGAGGGGGTGTTGCAACTGCTGCTACCGTCGGGTTTTGTTGTCCAACTGGTAGTTCGATGGTTGCGTGTATTGATGAATCGATCTTCCTTTTGTCTTCTCTTTTTATCTCCTTTTTACTGCCTTTTTGTTTCGACGAAGACTCCTTTCGAATGGGACACGTTTCGTAATTTACTCCGGTATAATTTTCCTCCAGTGACGACACTTTATTTAGTTTAACGTATTCCGGGGCGACCGCTTCCGGGATCTTCGAGTTTTCGGGAGTTGGAGGTGGTTTAAACATTTTATCTAGTTCTAACAAATCCTCGTATCGTCTCCCATACTTCTCCAGGTCTGTATACGTTTTAATTTTTTTCTCAGACATGTAACGGCGATATTCAGGACGTAGATTCCGCCAAGCCACGTCAATTTGCCTTTTCATCGAAGGTGCCGTTTTCAGGTAGGAAAACATATGTTTTCATACGTCGCTTTCGGATATTTTCTTTGTGAATTGGGCTTTAAATGCTTTTAAAAAGTCCCATTTTTTATGCTTCAGTTCATCCTGTATATTACCGTACCATCTACTAGCGCGTTTGGTGAAAATGCATGGGAGGCCTCTAAAGAATTGGCGATCTGACATTAATACATTTTTTCTAAAATTGGATAACCTATTTAAAAACTCGTTTGGGCTATCTTTTTCTTCTCCTGAAAATGACAGGTTCCATGATTTAAATAATCTTAGAATTTTTTCATTCTCGGCTAAATTGAACTTTTTCGATTTATTATGACGGGTCTTCCGGTAATCCCTGTCAGAATCTGTGTCGCTTGTACTGTCTGTATCGTCATCACTTCGGTTGTCGCTATCGTCTTCACTTTCACTATCATCAACATTACTGTCGTCTGATGATTCTTCGCTACTGTTGTTTCTTCTATTTTTCTTTTTACCCATCTTTTTCTTATTACTTTCTCTGGTTTTTTCATACTTTTTATTTTTGGTTCCTTTCTTTTGTTTCTTTTTCTTGTGCTTCTCGCTTTCGATTCCTCCTAAGTATATATCGTTTTCTTCGTTTTCTTTTTCTTGTATTCTACCTGTAGATGCTGGTTTCCTAGTTGGAGGAACAGGTGTTGTATACGTTCTTTGTTCGGTTTCATTTGCATTATTGGGGATTGCGTTATCTACCCTCTGCACCGGTTGTGAACGTTCCTGTAGTGACGGTGTGCTAGTCTTATGGCTTATTTTTGTCATGTCCTCCAATATGTCTAGGAATTGGTGCAGTCTTTTTCCGGCGGATGGGATCGGTACTACTAGTCTATTATTGCTTGTAATCGTTTTCTGTGTTCTATCTCCTCTGTAAGTATAGTCTATGTTAGTAAGGTGGTTTTCCCTATTTTCGTTATTATTTCCATTGCTCTTGTTACATTCGAGTTCTCTATTATTTTCCAATTCTAAGTCACTATCCGATTTAACAGAAGACGATTCTGCGTTATCTTGTGTGATTATTTTTATTTCTGGATATAAACTGTGAGTTCTTTCGTGTAACGGTGCATATGGTGTGGTTTGGGTACTTCTATGTTCTTCTTCTCGTCTATCATTAGTTCTATCTTGTGATATATTCTGTAGGCATGGTTGAGAGGAATCTGGACTTACTCTTTGTATGTTATGTTGTTCCAAATTATTTTGTCTCAAACTTTCATTTATCAACCGTTGGACTTCATTCGGTATCACCAATCGCTGGTTTGAACTTGATAATAATATTCGCTGTGACGCTGATGAGGATTGTATCATTCCTCTTTGTACTGCTATCATTCTGAGTGTTGTATTCCCCACGATTGTTGAGGCCATTGATACAGTAGGTGTTGTGCAAGTTGTTGTAGAGGTCGCAATGATTCCTTCCATCGTCACTGGAATAATCGTTAGATCCCAGTTTTGGTGTTTCGATGTTCCACTTGTTGATGGTTCGTTATTTATTGTGTCTAATTTTTCGGCTTCTTTTTCGATATTTTCTTTCCTTTTTCTATCTTCTAATTGTAAAGCCAGCAGTTCCTCTGAACCATCCGATTCGAATCCTAATGTTGTTACTGGGACCTCTATCCCCCGTTCCTCAACTTCTGCATCCCAAGGGACTGTCGCGTCCGTTTGTCTGAGTCCCGCTCGGAATAAGCGACTGACTAGTGTTATTTTCCTTCCTTTAGTTCGTAGACCAAGTGAGTCAAGTAGAACTATTAAATTATGTGGGTCGTTTCTGCCTATTCGTTCGAATGCTTCTAGGACTTCTGGATCTTTTAATATTTCTCTCAACCATAAATTAACTTTTCTACTATAAGCTGTCATATCTGCTATTTCTATTCTACTACTACAAGTGTCCTAATTAATTACTCAATAAATAAGGCGTACGTATAATTAAGAGGATTCTTCAAACTCTTATTTGGCTTTGTATATAACAAAAAATCGAAATAAGCGAGGGTGCACGTTATTAGTATTCCAAAACTGTGATTCGGTGATACGACGATGTGATATATATAACTAATTATAACTATAGCTTCTTAAATGTAAGGTTTACCACCAATATCTGTAATAAAATTTTACTACTAATATTTCTGGAAAGGAGAGCTTTTCTACCAGTTTTCTTTTTCAAGGGAGAATTTCTACTAATTTTATCTCGGGGAGCTTCTTTTTTAACATTCTACATGGAAAGAAATTCAAGAAAATTTGTTACCATATGAAACAGCTATAGATCGTCCGGATTTAATATTACGCGTTTTTAATCAAAAAGTTAAAATTTTAAAAAATGAACTTTTAAAAAAAAGTATTTTTGGAGAAGTTAAAGGTTATGTTTATGTGATAGAATTTCAGAAAAGAGGATTACCACATATGCACATGTTAATTTGGTTGCATAATGATGATAAATTACGAGATGTTGATCAAATTGATTCTCTTATAAGTGCTGAAATACCTGATGAAATTAAATATCCTAGATTATACAATATAGAAAAAATAATATGATACATGGTCCTTGTGGAATGCAAAATAAAAATAGTGTATGTATGAATGAAGATAAAACACGCTGTACAAAAAAGTTTCCTAAACCATATGTTGAACAAACAAATTTTAATTCAGATGGTTATCCTTCTTATCGCCGAAGAAATAATGATAATAAAATTATATATTCAAAACATAGAATTGCAGATAATAGTTTTGTCGTGCCATATAATCCATATTTATTATTATTGTTAGAATGTCATATTAACATAGAAATATGTAATACAATAAAAGCTATAAAATATTTATTTAAATATTTTCATAAGGGTCCTGATACTGCTTTTGTAAAATTCACAATGGAAGTCATTAATGATGATATGGATAAAAATAATGAAGAGGTATATAATTATGATGAAATATCACAACATTTATCTACTAGATATGTATGTGCACCGGAGGCTATGTATCGTATCTTGGAATTGAAATTACATCAACAATCTTATGCTATTATAAGATTACCTGTTCATAAAGAAAATTAACAATATATATTTTTTCAAGAAGGACAACAAAATACATTCATTGATAAAAATATAGATACAACATTAACATCATGGTTTAAATTAAATAAAGATGACGAGAATGCAAAACAATATCTATATACTGAAATTCCTTATCATTATGTTTTTAATAAAAAAATTAAAGCATGGACTAAAAGAAAACAATTTAATAAACCTATTATAAGTAGAATGTATTTCGTAAATCCAAATAAACGTAAAACATTTTTCTTACGACTATTATTATTACATGTACGAGGTGCAAAATCATTTGAAGATATCCGAACTGTAAATGGTATAGTTTACGATACGTATGAAACTGCTTGTTTATCGAGAGGTATTATTAGTACTAATGATGAGTGGGATAAATGTTTAGCAGAAGCTGCAGTATTCAAATTTCCTAAATCTATGTGCAAACTATTTGCATTTATTCTTGTATTTCAAACAGCAATTAATGCTTTGGATTTATATAATAAATATAAGATTCATTTTATGGATCCAAATTTATCAGAATTTGAGGGTGAAAAAAAAGCTTTGTATAATATTGAAAAAATCTTATTGTTACATGTAATGAAATTAAATGATTTTCATTTACCTAATATGGATAATTATGAAGTAAATAAAGAGTATGATGATGAATTAGATATACATGATCATATTAATACCTTAGAAACTTTAATAAATTCTTTAACATTTAATCAAAAGAAAATATATGATTTAATCATCAATGCAACAATTAATAATATTGGAAATAAGTATTATTTCATTGATGGTCCTGGTGGTAGTGGAAAAAGTTATTTACATAATGTAATTATTACTTATTTAATATCAATGAATATTCCTTTTCTTACAATGGCTTGGACTGGTATTGCTGCTAATTTATTAATTAATGGAAAAACTGTTCATAGTACATTTAAATTACCATTAAATATAAATGAACAATCAACATGTAATATTAGTCCTAATTCAGAATATGGTACTTACTTAAAAAATATTAAAATTATAATTTGGGATGAAATTTCAATGGTATCTAGATATGCTTTTGAAACAATTGATAAATTTTTCCGAGATGCGTGTAAAAATGATCTTCCTTTTGGAGATAAAATTATTGTAACTTCTGGAGACTTTAGACAAACACTACCAATAGTACCACATGGAAATAGAACTAAAATTATTGAAACTTGCGTCAAAAGAAGTTGTTTATGGCCATATTTTTCAAGGTTATCATTGACTGAAAATTTAAGATTGCAAAAGCCAGATACTAGTTTCAAAAAGTGGTTACTTGATATAGGAGAAAATAAAAATTTAACAAAATATGAATTAAAAAACAATGTCAAAGAAATACCAACACAATTCATTTGTGATAACAATATAATAACAGAAATCTTTGGAGATAAGATATATCCTAATGATCCAACATTAAAAAATAAAGTAATATTATCGCCTTTAAAATTCTAATGATAATAAAACTTAATGAAGATATAGTAGAAAAAATTGATGGATGTAGTTATACATTTTGATACATTACAGAATCAATCCCAACAGAATTTTTAAAATTCATTAACACCCAATGAATTACCTCCACATAAATTAATATTAAAAAAGGGTGCAATAGTTAGTTCTTTGCGAAATTTAGATATCAATGGTGGACTATGTAATGGAACAAATCTTATTGTTACATGTAATGAAATTAAATGATTTTCATTTACCTAATATGGATAATTATGAAGTAAATAAAGAGTATGATGATGAATTAGATATACATGATCATATTAATACCTTAGAAACTTTAATAAATTCTTTAACATTTAATCAAAAGAAAATATATGATTTAATCATCAATGCAACAATTAATAATATTGGAAATAAGTATTATTTCATTGATGGTCCTGGTGGTAGTGGAAAAAGTTATTTACATAATGTAATTATTACTTATTTAATATCAATGAATATTCCTTTTCTTACAATGGCTTGGACTGGTATTGCTGCTAATTTATTAATTAATGGAAAAACTGTTCATAGTACATTTAAATTACCATTAAATATAAATGAACAATCAACATGTAATATTAGTCCTAATTCAGAATATGGTACTTACTTAAAAAATATTAAAATTATAATTTGGGTTTAAATTAAATAAAGATGACGAGAATGCAAAACAATATCTATATACTGAAATTCCTTATCATTATGTTTTTAATAAAAAATTAAAGCATGGACTAAAAGAAAACAATTTAATAAACCTATTATAAGTAGAATGTATTTCGTAAATCCAAATAAACGTAAAACATTTTTCTTACGACTATTATTATTACATGTACGAGGTGCAAAATCATTTGAAGATATCCGAACTGTAAATGGTATAGTTTACGATACGTATGAAACTGCTTGTTTATCGAGAGGTATTATTAGTACTAATGATGAGTGGGATAAATGTTTAGCAGAAGCTGCAGTATTCAAATTTCCTAAATCTATGTGCAAACTATTTGCATTTATTCTTGTATTTCAAACAGCAATTAATGCTTTGGATTTATATAATAAATATAAGATTCATTTTATGGATCCAAATTTATCAGAATTTGAGGGTGAAAAAAAAGCTTTGTATAATATTGAAAAAATCTTATTGTTACATGTAATGAAATTAAATGATTTTCATTTACCTAATATGGATAATTATGAAGTAAATAAAGAGTATGATGATGAATTAGATATACATGATCATATTAATACCTTAGAAACTTTAATAAATTCTTTAACATTTAATCAAAAGAAAATATATGATTTAATCATCAATGCAACAATTAATAATATTGGAAATAAGTATTATTTCATTGATGGTCCTGGTGGTAGTGGAAAAAGTTATTTACATAATGTAATTATTACTTATTTAATATCAATGAATATTCCTTTTCTTACAATGGCTTGGACTGGTATTGCTGCTAATTTATTAATTAATGGAAAAACTGTTCATAGTACATTTAAATTACCATTAAATATAAATGAACAATCAACATGTAATATTAGTCCTAATTCAGAATATGGTACTTACTTAAAAAATATTAAAATTATAATTTGGGATGAAATTTCAATGGTATCTAGATATGCTTTTGAAACAATTGATAAATTTTTCCGAGATGCGTGTAAAAATGATCTTCCTTTTGGAGATAAAATTATTGTAACTTCTGGAGACTTTAGACAAACACTACCAATAGTACCACATGGAAATAGAACTAAAATTATTGAAACTTGCGTCAAAAGAAGTTGTTTATGGCCATATTTTTCAAGGTTATCATTGACTGAAAATTTAAGATTGCAAAAGCCAGATACTAGTTTCAAAAAGTGGTTACTTGATATAGGAGAAAATAAAAATTTAACAAAATATGAATTAAAAAACAATGTCAAAGAAATACCAACACAATTCATTTGTGATAACAATATAATAACAGAAATCTTTGGAGATAAGATATATCCTAATGATCCAACATTAAAAAATAAAGTAATATTATCGCCTTTAAATTCTAATGTAATAAAACTTAATGAAGATATAGTAGAAAAAATTGATGGATGTAGTTATACATTTTGATACATTACAAGAATCAATCCCAACAGAATTTTTAAATTCATTAACACCCAATGAATTACCTCCACATAAATTAATATTAAAAAAGGGTGCAATAGTTAGTTCTTTGCGAAATTTAGATATCAATGGTGGACTATGTAATGGAACAAGAATGATAATCAAGGATATAAAACAGTATGTTATAACAGTAGAAATAATTACAGGTAAAAATGCTGGCAAGATAATATTATTACCACGTATTGATTTATATCCATCATCAGAAGAAATTCCGTTTCATATGATAACAAGACAATTTTCAATAAGACTTAGCTTTGCTATGACTATAAACAAAGCTCAAGGTCAATCCTTTGACAAAGTTGGTTTATATTTAAATACTCCTGTTTTTAGTCATGGTCAATTATACGTAGCTTTATCAAGAACAACATCAAAGGATAATTTAAAAGTATTTATAGATAATAATTCTATTAATAAAAATGATAATATAATAAAATATAGAAATAAAAAACTTATCCTCAGTGAAAACGCAAAAATTTATACAAAAAATGTAGTTTATTCAGAAATATTTGAATATTAATTTTATATATATATATATATTATTTTTTTCATTGTCTAAATACATACATATATATAAATGTATTAAGAATTATAAATATACTTATAAATATGTTATTCACTGAATATTGGCTGAGAAATCGCCATCTTGATTTATTCAAACTAATTATTACATATAAATAATTAATAAATAACTTTAATATTAATTATTATAAATTGACTGAATATTGGCTGAGAAATCGCCATCATGATTTATTTAAACTTATTATATATTAGATGAATAATTAAAAAAAAATAAACTTATTATTAATTGTTATGTATTGACTGAATATTGGCTGAGAAATCGCCAACATAATTTATTCAAACTTATTTTTTGAAATAAATAATTCAAAAATAAACTTATTATTAATTGTTCTAAATTGACTAAATATTGGCTAAGTAATCGCCATCATAATGAAATAATAAACTTATGATTTATTGTTATGAATTGACTAATTATGAGTTGTTACGAAATGATTAAATATTGGCTAAGAAATCGTCATCATAATTAAATAATTAAAAAATAAACTTATTATTAATTGTTATAAATTGACTAATTATGAGTTGTTACGAAATGATTAAATATTGGCTGAGAAATCGCCATCATAATTAAATAATTAAAAAATAAACTTATCATTATATAACTTATGAAATCACCAACATGTTTATTCAAACTTATTATTAGATATATAAATAATTAATAAATAAACTTATAACTAATTGTTCTAAATTGACTGAATATCGGCTGAGAATTCGCCATCATAATTAAATAATTAAAAAATAAACTTATTATTAATTAGTTTATTATTAATTAGAGACATAACAATATTGTATATTATATATATGAATTAACTAAATGTGACTAAAAATCGTCATAATATTTTATTCAAACTTATTATTAGATTTAAATAATTAAAAAATATAATTATAAACTTATTATAGGAATTATTATGAATTGACTAAATATAATTGTTACGTAATGATTAAATATTGGCTGAGAAATCGCCATCTTAATTTGTACAACCATTTGTAATGTGAGTGTTATTATTGATAATTTTATTCTGAATAATAACAACAATCTCAAGTCTGTAAAACACAGAGAGCAAATGGATTACACATGAAATTCTCTCCTTCATCCACTACCTCTTCCTCTTGTGAATAATAATTATCATTATCGTTATGAATAATAACATAATAATTAAAATAATAATAATTATAATTATCATTATCATTATTATGAATAATCCGAGGATTTTGAAGAGTCCCGCACATCGGCAATGAATTGATTTCCCTCCCACTTAAAAAAAAAAAAAAAAAAATCATTATGATTATTATTATCATTATCATTATCATTATAATTATCATTATAATAATCATTATGTTTATCATTATGATTATCATTATCATTATCATTATTAATAATAATAATAATAATAATAATAATTATTATTATTATTAATATCATAATCATAATCCCCTCTCACTATCTCCCTCTCTCTGGCACGTAACAAAGCACACATGCGCTCAATACGTATCGTCTGACGGGGAGGGGGCGCGAAGCAGCCGGGCATATATAAACTCCGCGCGCACTCACGAGATCCAGTGTGTTCTGCACACTGACGAGTACCATGACTTATCAGTCATGGAAGCTCTCTCGCTCTCTCTCTCTCCCTCTCTCTCTCTCTCTCTCTCTCTCTCTCTCTCTCTCTCTCTCTGGTGAGTACAAGCTGGCTTGTTTGTTGCTCCGTCTTGCTCTTTAATTTTTCACTCACACGGTTGCTCCGAGTTCTTTCAGTGCATATTAAGGGGACGTATACTGCCTGCAGCGTCTATCTAGATATTTGATGGTTTTTTGCTGCAGCCAGTTGTTCCAATATTTGCAATTCTCGTTTTGCGGCATTTTGGAGGTTATACTCGGGAGAGAAGACGACTCATCGCGCTGGCCAGTGTAAGCAGTGCTCCCAACATACAGACGGCTTTTTGCACGCTTTTGACCTTCATTGACGGGCGCTGAGAAGTTATCATGGCAACATCGCGCGGCTGCTATGTTTGTGGCGGGAGACTTACCAGGAAGGATTACACGGAGGTTTGTCCACAGTGTAACAAAATCACGCACGCGCACTGTTTTGACGTCGCGCTGGGCACCTCCGAGCGCCGCTGTTGCGCGTTGGCTCAGGCCAAAGCGCTAGTCGCGGCATCAACTGATGCGAGGGCGCCACCGCCTGGGTTGCCGCGACAATCGTTGGAGACCTGCGCTACCGAGCTGGCGGCCACGCCCACTCCGTCTCCCTCCAGCGTCAAGCGTACAGCCTCGCCCCCGTCGCCATCATCGTCGCAGGTTGCTAAGCAACCTCGCGGCGCCACGCCCAGCGAGAGTTGCTCCGGCCTACCCGAGCGGACGATCGGGGCCGGCGATATGGCGGCTCTGTTCGCCGAATTCGCGAGCCGTCTAGAAAGTAAGCTTGACAGTACGGTGTCGCGCATTGAGTCCTCGATGCAGGGACTGGCCGGTGAGATTCGCGAGTTGGGAACGCGGGTTTCCATGATCGAGACGTCGACAGAGGAGAAATTAAACGGCGTATCGGGCCGCCTGGATGTCCTTGAGGCCGCGAACGAGGAAATTCGTGACCAGATCAGCGGTTTGCGTAGTTCGAGTCTGGGGACTACCGCGCCTCATATTTTTGACGCGTGCGAAATACTTGTCCGCGGTATTCCGTCAAATATTGCTATTTCGGAGGGGGAAGCTCTGCAGAAAACTTTCGGAGCGCTTAAACTTCCCAGGGTTTCTTCCCAAATAATTGAAACTCGTCCCTGGCTTGTTCGGGACAGACTTAGTGAGATTAATTCGGACTCGGCTTCTTCGACCTCTGCTGCCAATAGTAATCTCAAGAATGGAATCGTCGTCCGATTTTCATCGCCCTCCACTAGAGACCTTATTCTCGAGAGAGCGCGTCTTCTAAAGGGAGTCACGGCGGATTCCCTTTTTGGTACGGGTGGATCAGGGGCGATTTATCTGCGTGCGTTATGGCCCAAACAGATCTTTGATCTTTTTTCTAAAGCGCTTCGCCGCTCCACAGAGTTAGGCTTCGCGAGGCCTCTAATAAAGAACTTTACGGTCTTTATGCGTATCACCAAGGGAGGGCAGCTCTTCCCGATTCACTCAGAGGCAGACATTGCTAAGATATCGTCTCAGAATCCTCCCTCTCCGAAATAGGATTTGTCTGGCCAGGCATCATCTTCAACTAACTCTTCATTCTCCATCTTTCATGCAAATATTAACAGACTAAAAACCCATTTTTCATCCATAGAATCATTAGTTTTACCTTCAAATCACGATATCATCGCTCTTTCTGAAACTTTCCTCACTGAATATGACTCCTCAGACATGCTGGGCCTTCCGAACTATACTCTACATAGGTTAGATCGTGTTGGTAAGGAGGGGGGAGGTGTCGCGGCCTACTTCAAGAGTAATCTTGAGGTTAGGCTCGTAGCTCACTCTAACCCTGTCTTTTCCAATTCCACGGAGTATATGATTTTTCAAGTACGCAGTCAGAGTAGATCGTTACTTTTTTGTATAGTTTACAGGAGACCCTCAGCGACCTATCCTTCGAATTTCTTTGATTCAGTAGCGCATTTCTTACACACCTGTGATCAGGTTGTCATTACCGGGGATTTCAACATTAATATGTGCAGGAAAGATGGGTCGTCAACCATGTTGGAGTCATATCTCGATTCATTAAACCTTTCCCTTGTCAAATCCGATCCTACCCATCATACCCTTACCTCAACTACCTCATCTCACACATGGCTTGATTTGTTTATCGTACGCAATCCTCCGCCTCTTTTCAATTACTTTAAGTCTCCGGTGCCCTTTGCGGCAGGCCATGACTTCATTGTCCTAGAACTCAAATTTCCTAAACCACTTCCGGTTGTAAGGAGGATATGGTCCCGCAATATTACCCGGATCGACTTGACGGAGGCTGCTGCGATATTCTCGGCTGCTTTCAATCATGCTTCATCAATTCCTATCATGTCTACTGCCTCATCTTCCCCATCTTCACCTATCACGTCTTCCTTATCTGCATCCATCACGTCACCAAATTCGCCTGGCCACACTATCTCTTCCTCGTTTCACTCCGTTCTTTCGTCTTCGCCTTCTCCTACTCCTTCCAGCAACCTTCTTTCCAGCCTTGTATCATCTATTTTACACACCTTTGATTCCCTTGCACCAGCAAGACTCATCACTATCAGAGACTCCACCAAACCTTGGATCACATCATCTATAAGACATTCTATTAAAACTCGAAATCTGGCTTTTAAGAGGTATTTGTCCACGGGCCTGAGCTCGGACTACCAGACCTATAAAGATCTTCGGAGGCTAGCTAAAAACTCCATAGACTCTTGTAAATTCTCTTATTTCAGCAGCAAAATCAACGCGGCTTCCGATGCTGCAGGTCTGTGGAAGGAGCTCAGGAACATGGGCCTTGCGACTAAACCATCTAGGTCACCTCTTACCATGTTTTCATTAGATCAGCTAAACACTCACTATGCATCCATCTCTCATTCATCTACTCGCTTTAATCTTGCTCATTTTCAATCGCTTATCTCATCCTCTAATGTCCTGCCTCCCTCTTACCCTTCCATTTCCTTTCATTTTGTTCCTATCACTCCTTTCAAGATCCTGTCAATCATCTCCAGAGCTTCATCTAAAGCCATAGGCTCTGATGGAGTCTCAGTCTCTATGCTGAAATGCTTAGCTCCTCAAATTGCACCCCACCTTGCCGAATTATTTAACTCCTCTCTATCAACCGGATCCTTTCCAGAGCCTTGGAAGAAATCTCTCCTTTTTCCATTGGCTAAGTCGAGCAGGATGAACTCGCCGTCTGATACTAGGCCCATCGCTAAGCTCTGTGAAATCTCCAAGATTCTTGAGAAAATTGTACACGAGCAACTAGTGGAATACTTAAATAATAATGATTTGCTCATGGAGAGACAAGCGGGCTTTCGGCGGGGGCACAGTACCCAGACGGCCCTAATTGGCGTACTCGATGATGTTAGGAGAGCGATTGATAAGCGCATGATCACCATCCTCATCCTGTTCGACTTCTCTAAAGCGTTTGACTCGGTTCCTCACGATATCTTATTGCGCAAGCTGCGATCTCTGGGCTGTTCGGACACGGTCATGTCCTGGTTTTTCCACTACCTCGTGGGTCGCTCCCAGGCGGTGGTGGATGAACTAGGCTCTAGTTCGGCCTGGCTTGACACATCTAGGGGGGTACCTCAGGGAAGTGTCCTTGGCCCACTTCTTTTCTCCATTTTTATAAATGACCTTCCGAGGGTTTTGAAGCACTCAAATCACATGGTTTTCGCGGATGACACCCAAATCTATCACTCTTTCCCTCCTGCAGATCTTGCCCTGGGTATCCAGAGAATCTCAGAAGACGCAAATGCTGTTGAAAACTGGGCGAGATCTAACGGATTAAGTCTGAATGTAAGCAAAACGAAAGTGTTGATAATGGGTAGTCAGGCTTTCATCTCGCGCATTGATTTAGATTCGGCCCCTAAAATCAAAATCGGTGACAATTCTCTCGACTATGCTTTAGAGGTCAAATCACTGGGCGTTTGGATTACCCCCACCCTGGATTGGTCTCGCCAGGTTGCGTCGATTTCGCAGCGGGTTCATGGAGTCTTGCACTCTCTGAGATTCCTCAAACGTGCTCTCTCGCGTCAAAATAGGAAACATCTGGTTGAGTCGCTTGTTTTCCCACACTTTGACTACGCTTGTGCGGTCTTTCACGATCTTGACGCCACTAGAAATTTAAAACTCCAACGCTTATTGAACGCTTGCGTTCGCTTTGTGTGGGGAAACATACCCTGGAGAGAGCACGTAACGCCCTACCGCCTCAAGCTTGGTTGGTTATCGGTCGAGCTCAGAAGATCCCTCTTCATCGGCTGTAGTGCCTACAATATCATTTCCCATAGTTCCCCATCTTATATTGCTAGTCATTTTTCCCTTCGCGATTCTTCCTTTTCCTCCCGAACTTCCTCTCGTCACCCACCCCTTTCCCTATTTTACCTTCCTCCTAGAACCGAAGCCTTCAATAACTCCTATGTAATTACAGCCTCTCGCCTTATTAACAGTCTTCCCTTTACTAACTTCGATCCACTCCTCTTCCCTTCCTTTAAATCCTCACTGGCACTACATCTCTCTGAGCTGGATCGTCGGGCTTGGGAATCGAGAGTGGTTGATGAGGGTTTAGAGTGCCCTCCCTTGCCAGATCTTTAGGCATTAACTAGTCACGATCCACTGTACTGCGGCTTTTATGTATTTATTTATTCTTGTTTAATTGTTTATATATTTGTTTTTATCTCTGCGTGCGCTGTTTTTATACATTTTTTACAATTATAACTATTTATTTATTTATTTGTTTGTACTCTTCGTTTTATCCTTCGACGACATATTTATTTTATTTATTTTATTTTATTATATCGACGTTTACTTTTTATTCTAACACTTTATCTTTATTATGTTATTTATATATCTTTTACTTTGTTATAACATATACTTTGTTTTATTTTATATTTTGTTTGCCAGTTATATTTTATTTTTGTTATATAGTTAGTTCGGTATTTTATTTTATTGTTATTTTATTTTACTTATTGTTTTATTCTAATGCGTTATATTATTTATTTTATTCCGATTTCTTTACTACGATTTTATTGTTCTGTTATTTATTGCGAAATGTACCTATGTAACTGCTGTGTATACGGGGGTTTCCCCTAAAAATACCGAATAAATGTATCAATCAATCAATCTCTCTCTCTCTCTCCCTCGCTCGTTCTCTCTCTCGCTCTCTCGTTCTCTCTCTCGCTCTCTCGTTCTCTCTCTCGCTCTCTCGTTCTCTCTCTCGCTCGCTCGTTCTCTCTCTCGCTCGCTCGTTCTCTCTCTCGCTCTCTCGTTCTCTCTCTCGCTCTCTCGTTCTCTCTCTCGCTCTCTCGTCTCTCTCGTTCTCTCTCTCGCTCTCTCGTTCTCTCTCTCGCTCTCTCGTTCGCTCTTTCGCTCTTTCGCTCTCTCGCTCTCCTGCTCTCGGACGGACGGACGGACGGACGGACAGAAACAAAATTTTAATATAATAATAGATGTATGTATATGAAATATTATGTAATATTTCAATATTGGACAAGTATTGAACAGATATTGGAGGTAAATATAATATATATAAAATAGAAAAAAAAAATTAATTTCAAATCACTAACAATTTCAGAAAAATAATTATGGGCAGATTCACAAATAAAATATAAAATTATTAATATGCACTCACTCAGCACACGAGGGATTTTTTGTAAACGTAGCGTAACGAGAAAATACGAAGGAAAACGAAATTGCGTCGCGGTAATTACCCGAACACGTTGGGCGCCATTTTGTAACGTGGTCCTCACTTTCGTGGCCCGTAAACCACGCTACTCGGTTCCACTTTACTTAATATATAGATATACATGACCTATTAATCCGCTAAAGACCGCATTTGTAATTTCCTGGGCGCCAGGTCTTAACCCTTTCGCAAGCACGGTACACAACACTGAGGTGGCCCTGGCGATGAGAAGCTTGGGCGAGCTCAGATCATCAGGTGGGCTCCTCCGAGTCTGACACTGTAAGCAGGATACTAGAAGGGAGGCGATCACCAGGAAGCCTCCAGGACCCTCCGAAGCCTCACAGTATAGCAGTCAAGGCGATGAGGTAGTATCCAGGCAGGAAGCAGAAGAAACTCCAACGCCAAGCAAGATACAGCTGTAAACAAGATACTTAATAAGAACAAATACGCAGTAAGAGGGTAAGGAGCAAGGAAGAGGATAAATAGCCATGGGCAGAAGACAAAGACAAGGAAATATATGTACAGCTGTATATAATCACTACAGCTGTACAAGGAACATCATAGGGTAAATTGAGGGTAGGTTGCTGTACACAAACAACGTGTACAGTCGATCTCCCGGATAATTACGCATACAAATACATGTATGTGCGTAAACCTCACGACCAAATACCCACCTAGAGCCGTAGACGGAGCGGCTATCCATCAGTGAGGATGAAACTCATGCCGTACCAATTAGATGAATACAGATAATAAGGAACGAATTATTAGTTACATGAGAAGAGGTTTTACCGCATCTCCGAGACGGCAGCAGCACCAGGTCATCATCACCATACAGCTAAGTTATACCGATACAGCCTGAACACAGCGGCACTCGACTCGCTCGCGAGACGCGAGATCGAGGTGCCGCGCACGAGTACGTACTGCGCAGGCGCGCGGTACGAACACGGAGCTCTCGAGCACGCCGAGGCAGAGCTCTACGGACGGTCAACTCGACTACACCGGACGAGAGATAGCGAGTGTGATTGTGGGTGTGAAAGAGAGCGAGAGAAATAGTTAGAGAGAGAGTAGCAGCATTCTCCCGACCAAGTGTCCCGGACTTAATAAAAAGGTTGGTGACCATTTATCGCTCTGCTGACGGTACCGCCGAGTAGCATATAAAGTGCGTGCGAGCATCCTGGTAATTCCCGTCCTTCCCCTTCCTTCCCTACAGCATCTAGCGATTAACCCGGAATCCGGCCACGTAGCGGCCGGCGGTTGGACAGCAGTAGCATATTACGGCTACTATCACCCGCGTATTATCGGTATTCGCCACGTAGTAACGCGGCTGTCGCCCACACCAATAACTATCATTTTTAATTAATAAATACATGTTTTATTTTTAATTAATTACTGATCCTTATTAACCTGTACCCTGATCCCCAGTGCAGCGTCGCATTATATATAATTAAAATAAAACTTTAATATTAAACAATAATTTATTAGCAAAAGATACAAATAAATTATTAATATTTATTGAAGGTAGTCAATCACATATAATATATTGTAATTTATTAAATTACTAAGTCGACTAAGTGGACAAAAGTCCACTCCATCGACAAAGTGTTCGGTTAAAACATAATAATATATTATTTAAGCTTAACTAACTTGATATTTTATATCTATATGTTGCAAGTAAGGAAAGTGTATAGATAAAACATTAAAAATTTAAAATTGAAAAAAAAATTTTTGTCTCTTCCTAAATGGCATTTATTTAAAGAAATACCCATATAAAAGATTTGATTTATCCGATAGTTACAACCGCGATACTATTTTATAAACATTTACGGAACGTGCCGCTACAACATACATATATATATATATATATATATATATATATATGCATAAATAAATTTAAGGGGATGTCGGAGCTATAGCCTCCATCAAAAGCCGCTCGATTTCTCGGTTTCGAATGGCGCTGTAGTCAGGTGTCGATTTCTACGATAAACGTACTTAAAACATAAATTATAAATTTTACAGCTACATACAGCTGTTGAAAGATACTTTCCCCCCTAGCTATGACTAAACTTAAGGTAATTGTAATATTACTCTTGGCAGTAAATGTTTATTTTTTTAAAGAAATGTGAAATACGTTGCGTGTAGCATTACGGCAGATATTGATTCATTGAATATGAGACGTATTTCACATTTCTTTAAAAAAATAAACATTTGATTCCAAGAGTAATATTATAATTACCTTAAGTTTAGTCATAGCTAGGGGGGAAAGTATCTTTCAACAGCTGTATGTAGCTGTAAAATTTATAATTTATGTTTTAAGTACGTTTATCGTAGAAATCGACACCTGACTACAGCGCCATTCGAAACCGAGAGATCGAGCGGCTTTTGATGGAGGCTATAGCTCCGACATCCCCTTAAATATTAACCCCTTAACTGGCAATGGATCATATATGTACAAAAGAAAGTCGTGCCTAAACTGGCAATGGATCATATATATACATATTTGAATAACTTTCATAATTTGTATTGGATGTGGACCAAATTTGGTATACAACTATTTTTTAGGTTGCTGAATCCAAATCTGGTATTAGAAATGCATAATTTCAATATGGCGCTCTCAAAACGGCATCTTTGAAACCCTCAAGAAGGGAAAGTTTCTCAACATTTTTCACTAAATCTGGTATCCGCCGATATTATACATAATTATGCATGTAGTTATAACAAACTAGTGTTTATGAGGGTTTTTGAGTGCGCTGATCCTATTTCTATCATTACATTTGACCACAAAATCAGCGAAAGGAAGTAGAGATTGAAGCAAGGAAATGGCTTTTGTGATCATAAAATGGTTTTTCCAAATCATTCTTCTGGAAACGAAAATATATTTATTGTAATTGATAAAATAAACGAAAATCATGAATACACGATTGTGCTAGAAAATTTATCAATTTCAATTTTGAGATAAATTATCAAGCAACTGAAAATTGACACACTTACACGCCGATATTACATTTTGTTTTGACTTACATTCTGTATAGCTCAATTATTTTAGAGAGCAAAATAAATGCGACTGCCACCATAGGCAATACATGAAATACTGAAACATGAGCAACAGGTATAAATAGTATATTTTACATATACTTTACAATTAAAAAAAAAACAAAACAAATTTATATTTTATAAAAACAAATTTTTTTTAACTCCCTCTTTTAACCTCTTATTTTCAATCCCAACCAATGTCGATACGACGAAAAAAAATAACTGGCCGTAAAAAGCTTAAAATTCAAGGAAAAAAAAACAATCAAAATTTACCCCCTTCAAACCCTGTTTTGAACCTTTTGGGTGGGTTGTTGGTTAAAAATAACTATGGGAATGGATTCAGCGGGTTCGACAACCCCTAGAAAACATATTCACGTACATCTAGAAGTATGAGTTGCGGCTGCCAGTTTTGGCAGGAAAAGTCAGAAAAATTTTGCCAGTTAAGTGGTTAACCACTGTAACGATGTACGGGCTTCATGAGAAATATATTCTATATATCTTTTATATAATTTAGCTATTCTCTTCAAATCTTAAAATATTTAGAAACCCATGAAATAAATATGCCCATACATATATCATGCAATACTTATTCTTATTTAAAAGTGCGAAGGCAAACCAACGCGTGGTGCAAGTATCATTTTACAGGAAACTTCTTTTTTTTATTCTCTTTAAATAAACAATGTCTATCCTTCCCGTGCTTTACATGAATAGATAAACAATTTTATAGAATAATAATAATGTGTTAACACCTTTTTTATATGTAACTTATATTCCATAATAGTTTTCTGCAATTGAAAGTACTGAAATCAAAAACACCTTCCAAGAAGGTGTCAAAACCCGCAAGTATTGTGATATTCTAATCAAACTTTGAAAATTGTTATCTGATAAATAAATTCTGCAATTCAATCTGACATTGTTATCTGATAAATAAATAATTTTAATTCTCACTCCCTTATTTTATCTATTTCTTTAAATTTTAATTCAACATTTTTTTAAATATTACGAAAAATTCATATAAAAAATTTCTGCAGTTGAAAGAACTAAAATCAAACTGAAATCGACAAGTATTTTGAATCGTACCATAAATTTATATTTTAAATAAACATTTTTATATATATTACATAAACTTCGTAAAAAGTTTCTGCAATTGAAAGCACTGAAATCAAACTGTCATCGACAAGTATTTTGAACTATGCAAAAATTTCTACCTATCTGAATACAGATTTTTTTATGAAAAGTATCTTACACAATTACTTTTCATTTCTGGCCCTCTCATGTCTTATCTTACATTAATAAATAAATAATATTCTAATGATATTAATTTGTGCAAAATTAATCTCTGCAATACTAATAAAATGGACATTTCTTTTTTATTTTTTTAAATAATAAAGTAATACTTGCACCACCGTTAGTTAATAAGTGTTACCGCTTCACATCCCGATTATTCCGTTTTGATTTCAATACTTTCTATTGCAGAACCTTTATGGAGTTTAAACAAAAAAAAATATATAAATATTTAATTAAAATTAAAAATATCAGATAACATTTTTGAAAGTGTGATTGGAAACCATATTTGCGAATGTTGACACCATCGTAGAAGGTGTTTGATATAAATACTGTTTAGAGGCACAAATTTAACGTGGAATATTTAATAATGAATAATAAAATTATTGAAAGTGAAACTGTAATAAATAAATAAAAAATTTCTGTTGATATCTATAAAATACTTGCCGTTCCTATTTTGATTTCTGTAATTTCTATTGCAGAAACTTTTTATGGAGCTTAATATTATACACACACCAATATATATATATATATATATGTACACGCATACGCGCAAGCGCGCACGCACTATTGCGCTAAATTGCGACCGCCGGTTGCTAAAGGGATACTTTAGACCCTATTTTTAGGGCGCAAAAACGCTAAATTCGTGCGTGTTACAAAAAAAATTTTGCTTCTAGAAATTCTGACGTAAGATTTTCTGCTGTCAGAATCCCTTGTCAAAATTTTGGCCAGATTTAAAGAAAAAATGATAAGACCAATGTAAATAAAAAACACTGAAGTATGAGAAAAAAATTTGTTCTCGAGCTTTTTCCGAATTTTATCGCTAATATAATGTATACTCCAAAAATATAATGTACATTCAAAATTTGAAGAAAAGCTAAGAGAATAGTTGCACTTTAAACCAGTAATTTTTTAGTGAAAAAATTTTTTTATCTACCTTATAATCTGCAAATAACGTCTGAAATGTACGAAAATGTACAATTTGTTACTTTCTCGATACATTTACGATGGCCATATAGATCCCGCCATGCATAAATTATATGGTAAGACATTTATGTTTATCAAAGAAGCTAAAATAATATATAAGTTATTTTGATGATTCAAGGTTACTTATTCGATAAATCAACAATAATTTTAAACGTGTATTATTCAAAAAATACTGATTTAAACAGCAACTATTCTCTTCATCTTTCTTCATATTTTGGGCATAGATTATATTTGCAATAACATTCTGAAAAAAATGGAGTAAAAGTTTCTTTTTAATTAATGTTGGTGTTCTTTGTAGTATTTATATTGGTTATGTCATTTCTTCTTTAAATCTGGCGAAATATTTGACCAGGGATTCTGAAAGAGCACAAAATTCTACATTAGAGTATGTGAAAGCAAAATTTTTTCAATGCCAATAACAAAAACGATTGCATTGTAAAATCGCTAAAAAATTTGTACGCTTCAGCGCAGAAGTGAGATATTTTTTTCGTATTGTTCTTATAAACTATTAAAAATTTTTTTTTACTTTATCTATTATCTAATGAAATTCATCTATTTTTAATTTATATTTTGTGATTATTAAAACTTAAAAATGTTTTAGCAACGAATGTCTTAGTCTGAAAGTTTTAGCAATATACCAAAATTTTCCAGATTTTTTAATTGATTATTTAAAATTACAATGTTTGCGTTAAAAGTTTATGACTTATTTACTAATAGTTAGCGTCTAAAAATTATTTACTCAATTATAATTACAAAAATTATTATTTCTTAAAAAATCAAAACGCTATGCCCTTGCTTTTGTTTTAAGCTACATGTTTGAATTTTGTTTAGATTTTTAATTTAATATATTAATTATAATATTTACGTTGAAAAGTGTAGATTCGTGTAATTTGAGTATGACATTTCGTTCAGGGAAATTCAGTAAAATTAAAAAAGTTTCATCACACACTCTTAACCCCAAAGAGTAAAAACTGAACCTTAATAATATGTTGACTTTACTATTCTTTAAGGGGAGTCCACAAAATTTCAGAAAAACGTCACCTCGAGTGGTGGCGCTGGAGTCAGGTGGGATAATGTTATAGAAAATATCAATAATTGTTAATTATAAAAATACGAAGCTCTCAATGCATAAATATTGAGCTGAGCACCATAGCCATTCATATGGGGAACATTTTTTAGTCGCATATATATCCCATAAATTATTATTGAAGTCGCAAAGTGAGAAGTACGACTTGACAGGTACGAAACCTGTGTTCTATTATCGAAGCCATTGCGGAATGCTTGGTTGCGCAATTACATCAGCTGCCTAGAGATGGCGCTCGTTTATTTGATTTGCGTCAAAAATATTATTATGTATTCGTTCAAATGAAATAATATACTTTTTTTACTTCTCTATAAAAGACTTCTCTATACGTATGTGGCGTATAAAAATAAAATATACTTTTCACTCTAATCAGCTATAATGTGCATTTGATCCCTGTAGACTCACTTTATTCCCCGTAAACCCACTTTATTCAACATACACTAACTCTATTACTTATTTTGGCTTCTTCCTACAAATACTAAATTAAATATACCAAAAAATCTTGCAAAAATGTATAGGAATTTGAAAAGTGTATAACTTATTATAAATTAATTATTGTTGAATAAAGAATTCTTTTAAATTAGCTGGGTGAAAATTTGTATATGCAGTTCGGGAGTAAAAGGCAATTCTCTTGGATGAATTAATGCTCTCACTACAACTCGGGCAACAACTTTCATAGATGCTTATTTTACATCCTTAGTGGACATATAACTATTATTTTGTATAGAAGTAAAGCTACCCGTTTACAGCAATATATATGATTAATTAAATAAACAAATAAATATACCTAAAATTAAATAAAAAATCTTTTAACCTTTAGAGGGCCGGAAAACCACTGTGACACACAATGACCAATCCATGATATAAGTTACCTTTTTTACCATTTTTCTATGGAGGATATCATATCCCACATCCCGATCCTCTAAAGGTTAATCGTATATAATTAGACATTTTATGAATATATTAAGTATATATTAAAATATTTTGTACGCGCGTGTACAAAAGAAATACACAATTACTGGAAAGCAAAGCTCAAATGTTACCCTAATCTTTCACTAAATAACTTATTAAATAGGTTTCCCCTCTTCCTTTAATGGGCACTTATTGATAAAAGAAATGTTTTCATGATTAAAATATGTTACAGTTTTTATAACTATTAAAATATTTAAATAAATGTTACCAACTTTAGGAATTGGTGAGATTCAAACACCTTTGCCCATATTCTTGAAATAAGGATTGCTTACAGTGATGCCCCTCAAACTATTTTGAGCTTGGTGTATGCTATGTGCTATCAAACAGAGACCATGTTCTTGTCAGATTCTTCTCGTACATTCAAATAAAAATTAACTATCACCTCTTGCTTGACTTGTACATATCGTTCCTCGAAATAGTAACTGACGAGAAGGTGCAGATCGTTGAAATATTCAGTTGATCGTTCATAAACCAAAAGCAAGCTCTTTTTCCCTACATCTGTCGTTGGATTTGTACGACAAGCAACCATAACAAAGTCAGGATGACATCTACGATTCCTTTTTACCTTCTCCAAATAAAGATAAAGAGCACAGACAATTTATAAACGCTCATTTTTTCCAAATATAGGTTATGTTTGTCCCGGCGACCGGCGAACGATGCATACTGTATGTTCCCGACTTTAGAGAGGCAGTTAATATATAATTAATTTTTAATCAGAATAATTCAGAAAGTTTAAATTATTAAAAAATTTGACCCAATAAATGAATCTTGAATACTTTATACTTTGATATAAAACTATAACCGAACAAAATGCATGTCAACAGAGAGTACTGAGCTAACAGTAGCAGTATAATATAGCGCCTTCTCGCTGCCACATCTAAACTAAAATCCTGCCAATCGTTGGGAGCTCTGTACGCGTTCTTTGACCGGCTGGCACGCAACGCTGTCTTTCTATCTCACACATCTCCAATATCGCTAGCTCTTTTCGCTTTCTATAGACATATATATATATATATATATATATATACATAGGGAGACGAAAAAAGAGAAGAAGCAAAAATCGAGAAAAGGAATTCAGCAAGCACTATCGTTGGCATCGATTTTTTTAATTATGCGTGAATGAATTCGGATAACACTTGTTGTACAGTGACGGTTAGCAATAAGGAAAGTAATGCGTGGCCAATAGCACAAAATAAATAAGTAATATTGAAGTGGTTGAAAAATAAAAATTTTGGATGGCTAGTTAGCTGTATATAATGGCTCTCGCGCCTGTACTTGCGTCAGGCGCTATCGCGCCTTTTGATAATACATATACAGGAAATGTCGATGCTGCCAACTTAAATATGGCAATTCGATTCATATCCTAAAATAAAGGTTATAAAATGCTAGGGAATACAAATATTAGTAGATGCGAAAAGGCTTGAAAAAATAAAAAAGAATCATTATAAATGTTAACATAAAACTTATGCTTTAAACAAAAATCAAGTTTCCCGTTACGAAGTCTACGGGCGGAGATCACGCTCGCGCTATCTTGCGAATCCCCGCCCGTAGAGTACTGAACGCGCGCTGCGTCGATTATTTAGTTTCATCTGTTTGCAACGGTAAAATCGCCTTGCAAAATCACCTTCTTCATAGCTCCAACGACCGATTATTTTCTACTCTATTTATATTTTTATTTACAGTTTTTTTGTTTATTTTAATATAAAAACGCGATTTATATCCTAAAATATAGGTTATAAAATACTAGTAAATACAAATATTCGTAGATGCGGTAAGTTAATTATATATTAATTGCCTCTCTAAAGTCGGGAACATACAGTATGCAACGTTCACCGGTCGCCGGGAGAAACATAACCTATATTCGGAAAAACTGAGTGTTTATAAATTGTCCGTGCTCTTTATCTTTATTTGGAGAAGGTAAAAAGGAATCGTAGATGTCATCCTGACTTTGTTATGGTTGCTTGTCGTACAAATCCAACGACAGATGTAGGAAAGATCTTGCTGTTGGTTTATGAACGATCAACTGAATCAACGATCTGCAACTTCTCGTCAGTTACTATCTCGAGGAACGATATGTACAAGTCAAGCAAGAGGTGATAGTTAATTTTTATTTGAGTGTACGACAAGAAGCTGACAAGAACATGGTCTCTGTTTGATAGCACATAGCATACACCAAGCTCAAAACAGTTTGAGGGGCATCACTGTAAGCAATCCTTATTCCAAGAATATGGCAAAAGGTGTTTTAAGCTCACCAATTCCTAATGTTGGTAACATTTATTTAAATATTTTAATAATTATAAAAATTGTAACATATTTTAATCATGAAATCATTTTTTTATTAATAAGTGCCCATTAAAGGAAGAGGGGAAACCTATTTAATAAGTTATTTAGTGAAAGCTTAGGGTAAGATTTGATTGAGAATAAATAATCACACGCACCCAGATCTACAAGAAATTATTCATAACTATACTTGCATAGTTGGTTCTGGTAGCTAAAGTACAACAAAAAGAAGAAGCTCAGGAGATTTGGTAATAGTAAATTATAATGTTTATAACTAATTAAGATATTTAGTTAGTGCTTTTACTTGAGGAAGTGACGACAATCCATTTGCCATTAATGAGCTGTCCGAAAAGATACTAATTTTAGATATACTTTCAGAACATTCCAAGAAGTGTACCAAACAACTGTTACAACGTATATCAAATCAGGTATATACTATGATTCTACATTTCAATGGATTATGACAATGGAGCGATACAAGTTTTAGTCTCTCTTTTCTTGAAGTCAATGGTTCCATTGCTGAAGATGAAGCGCTGTTTTGATTGCAGGTAATAAACTTTTACTTGGGGCATGCGTATGTTATTAATTGAATTAACTGGTTATGTTAACGAAATCATAACTTCAAATCTTCCCAATCACATTTACCACTTTCAGCTGCCGTTAATTATATTATACAGTTGTATTATACAGTTCTTTCCTACTCCCTTTATAGTTTATGTAAATACTTATATTACTGGGATTATCTACAGATCTATTTGTGAGCTGTGTATGCTAAGGAGCGTATCCAAATACCAACGTCCTAACGTGTTCGATGTCTAGGAAGGCTGTCTGACGCATTTGCTGCTAGGTGATGAGTTTACTGTCCAGTCCAATATAACGTAATGAAGAGTCGGTGTTCTTCATGGTCATCTAAACGGAAGCTCGCCAAAATTTACATGTCCTATCCGAAAGGCCATAGGTGGTATTTTGTGCTTTACAAGCATATATTTGTTAAAATAAATATATAAATATTGTTATATTAACAATATTTGCTTGGGGTTTGCAAATTGCAATACATATATATATATAAATTATATTTTGTTAGTCATGTTTTTAACGTTTTAATTATACATTTATAATGTCATTATCACAAGATAGACCTTTTGTATACTTTCTTTGCAGGAAAAGAAGATTATTGAATTCAAAATTTATTGTATTGTAATCTAGTTGGTCTCTTAAGATAGAAAATTTCATTAGATTGAATCCGTACAAAGCCAATTTACAAGATTGTACCTGCATCAATTTGGAGCCATCTTATTTAAGTTCACTGATTCAACATTAATTTTAGTCTACAAAAAAAAACTATTTATCTTTCATACCCAACTAGACAATACTTTTCGAAGCAAAATTTTTTGTAATTCTACTTTGATAAAATTCTGTTTTATTCGGATGGAATCAGATGAAATTCTCTATCGTAAGAGATCAAGTAGATTTCAAGACAATAAATATTTAATTAATGATCTCTACTCACTACAAAAAGAATAAAAAAGGTCTAGTTTGTGATATTCACATTTTAAAAATATAATTAAACAAATTAAAATGTGACTGATAAAATACAATTTACTATATGCATATTTGCTGTTCGCAAATCACAAACAAATATATCATATTATATTAGTTTAGTATTATTAGTATTACAGTTAGTAAATTTAAAAAAACAATATATCGGTGACTTTATCTCATATTTTTGCAGTTTGTAGGTTGATTGTTCATTTATATTTTTAGCATGGCAGTTTCAAGGATCTATTAAAGTGTAATTTTTAAATTTTTAAATACTGAAGAATTTCTTGTCAACATCAATCAGATCTGAGTATTATAAAACTATATAGTAAAATACTCAGGTTTTTTAATATTTATTACGCAGTATTGTTCGACATGGATAATAGGTTATACAAATTATTTTCTTGTTATTTAGTGAAGTGTTTGTGTGTATTCTATTGCATGGTTTGATCTGTATTTTTTTTAAATTTTTATTGAAATGCAATTTGAAATACAATGTAATTTGTATGGTGTATATCTACCTATACAATATATATTCCAATGTTTGCTTTATTTAGCAATATTGAAAATTGTTATACAGAAATGAAATTGCACTTTATATAAAAATTCTTTTTAATTTCATCTTCAGTAATATTTTTTGCATGAACTTCTGCTTTCGAGATGTATCTAAACAGTAATATACTTAACGGGATGTAATAGTCAATTTTTACCAAACGAGTAATGGCACGCATGTTTTGTCAATTAATCATGAAATACTTGAATAAATGAAAAATCAAGACATCATTACCCTCCGTATTGATATCTTCTATAATTTTGCCAAGAGCTAAGTATGTATGGGCAATAATTAACGAGAATGATTGGAAGGAAATTTTATAACCTAAATCCACTATGTGAAAATTCCCTTCCAATGCTATTTTCGATTATTCAGAATATGTATTAGTTAATTAAATATAATTGTCTAATATGGCTCGGTAGGTAACGAGTTGAGTATTACATCCCCTTAATGTTTAAAGAGTGGCATTCGCACTATTACAATTACCAAAATGTATATTTTGGACAAGTACTTTCTTTACAAAAAATACGTCGCATATCACCGTCGATTATTAGCACTATAATAGAAGTTAAAAAGTGCGATGTTAAATAAAAAAAATGAAAGAAATAATTATATTTTCTAATTTAATTTATTTATATGGATGCAAAACTCTGCAATTAAAATGTGCCAGAGCTCTTTCAAAAATATGCATGCCTTCTATCTTTTCATACAACTTACAGTAGAATAATTTTGTAGTTTTTTATAGTTGTACTAATATTCTTTTTGTTTAATGTATAGTGTTAGTATGAAAGTATACTACGTTAAACGTTGTATAAAATTATGAATGCATAAAGAGTTTTTAAAGAAAAATGTATTTGTATTTTAAGCATATATTTTTAAATACGTTTTTTTTATTTGTTTTTATAGTTTTACATGAGTTTGCTGCTTTGCTTTCCAGTAATTGTGTATTTCTTTTGTACACACGCATACAAAATATTTCAATACATACATTAATATATTCATAAAATGTCTAATTATATACGATAAACCTTTAGAGAGTCGGATTTGGGATAGCATATCCTCCATAGAAAATTGGTAAAAAAGGTAACTTGTATCATGGATTGGTCATTGATAAAGTGCCCATCATGGGTCGACCCACTACAGTGGTTTTCCGGCCCTCTAAAGGTTAAAAGATTTTTTATTTAATTTTAGGTATATTTATTTGTTTATTTAATTAATCATATATATTGCTGTAAACGGGTAGCTTTACTTCTATACAAAATAATAGTTATATGTCCACTAAGGATGTAAAATAAGCATCTATGAAAGTTGTTGCCCGAGTTGTAGTGAGAGCATTAATTCATCCAAGAGAATTGCCTTTTACTCCCGAACTGCATATACAAATTTTCACCCAGCTAATTTAAAAGAATTCTTTATTCAACAATAATTAATTTATAATAAGTTATACACTTTTCAAATTCCTATACATTTTTGCAAGATTTTTTGGTATATTTAATTTAGTATTTGTAGGAAGAAGCCAAAATAAGTAATAGAGTTAGTGTATGTTGAATAAAGTGGGTTTACGGGGAATAAAGTGAGTCTACAGGGATCAAATGCACATTATAGCTGATTAGAGTGAAAAGTATATTTTATTTTTATACGCCACATACGTATAGAGAAGTCTTTTATAGAGAAGTAAAAAAAGTATATTATTTCATTTGAACGAATACATAATAATATTTTTGACGCAAATCAAATAAACGAGCGCCATCTCTAGGCAGCTGATGTAATTGCGCAACCAAGCATTCCGCAATGGCTTCGATAATAGAACACAGGTTTCGTACCTGTCAAGTTGTACTTCTCACGTTGCGACTTCAATATTAATTTCCTGATACATATCCGACTAAAAAATGTTCCCCATATAAATGGCTATGGCGCTCAGCTCAATATTTATGCATTGAGAGCTTCGTATTTTTATAATTAACAATTATTGATATTTTCTATAACATTATCCCACCTGACTCTAGCGCCACCACTCGAGGTGACGTTTTTCTGAAATTTTGTGTACGGATTCCCCTTAAGTAACATTAAAAATCCCAAAACTACACCTTTTAAACGACTAAACAACTAAAATCACTCTTTAAACAGTACAAAATATAAAGATTACACTTTACAATAGGGTAAAAAGTAAAAAATGTCCTTTAAAGAAAGAAGAAAGTAGAACTATTGCTCTATTGAAAAGTATAAACTAATATAATCTGAATGGACTTCCCAGTTACTCGAGTTAATATTGTACTATTTATTTCCAATTACTGGAGTTATAGTGAATTTCACCATGTTTAAACAATCATTAATTTATATATGGAGTCACTGGGAAGTCTATTGAGATTATACGCAAGCTATCTTATATATGTAAAGTTTCTACTTTACTAAATGGAAATATGCTCTCAAGAGACTTTTTGACAAATAAATAAAACTAAAACAAACCAATTTATAACAATTCATCACATATGATAGCTTGCGTATAATTTGAATGGACTTCTCAGTTACTCGAATAATATAATAATATTGTACTATTTATTTCCAATCACTGGAGTTAAATTGAATTTCACCATGTTTAAACAATTATTAATTTATATCCACTATACTAGAGTCACTGAGAAGTCTTACATATATACTCAACTTTTTTCCAAGTATAAATATAGATAAATACGTGTAATGTAATATAAAGGGAAGAAGCAAGTTAATAGTGTATATTATAAAAAAAATATAGTAAAAACTATATATATTATAGCTAGTAGGAGTAGTAGGACAACTGTGTTGAAAAAGAGTATAGCAGCAGCTCCCTCTCAAGGAATTTTTCAGAGTCTGAATGGAGGTTTTTACCTCTGTCCGCACTCTCTCACGGGCTGGAAAGCAATTAGACATATATATATGAGGGGAGACGAAAAAAAGGGAAGAGGAAAAAAATTTCGTAAAGGAAATCAGCAAGCAATTTCTTTGCCATGATTTTTCTTCAATATGCGTCAATCACTTTACATAGAATTGGATCTAAAGTGAAGATAAATAAATAGAGAATACGAAGGTTTGATCGATTACATATTGGATATAGTGTAATAGTAAAAAAAAGACATCAAAAATCTGAGGGGTTAAATTAGCTGTCTATAATGGCTCTCGCGCTATACTTGCGTCAGCGATAGCGCCTTTTGATTTAAAAACAATAAAAAAGAGAAATTTGTGTTTTATTAGATATGGAGAAATTAATTTTTGCACAAATGAATATTATTATAAATATTATTGTTTATTTATTACTGTAAGATATAACAGGGCTAACAATTATAAAATAATTTTTATGTAATATACTTTTGTGAAAAATGCGTTATTTTTCAACTGAAATACTTGACGATTCGATTTTGATTTCGGTTCTTTCTAGTGCGATAACATTTTAAAAGTAAAATATCAATTGAAAAAGTGTGATTGGATCTACATCATACTTGCATAAGTTTTACACCTTCGTAGAAGGTGTTCCTTATTATATTTAGTTGTTGGATTATGTATTACATAAGATTGCAGATTATAATATATATATATATATAACTTACAATAACGCCGCGAGTCCTAACTCACCGCAAATCGAAACGTATGTCAAATTCTTCTCTGGCGTTGAATCTAACCTTTGACCTTCTACTTTCTACCATTAATGAAGTTAGTTGTTCAAATTACGCACGCTTGGCCGAATTCCAAAACCCACATACCCAATAATCCAGACAATCAGGGTTTTTAGAGATCTTACACATAATAAGGAATACGACAAATAATGAGGAATACCGGGAAACAGGAACACACAGAGCGTGATTCTGTTCCTGATGATTCCTATATTTTCCTCGTTATTCTAGACTACTTATGCCTGGGACAAACAAAAAGGAATAACATGAACTGACATTCGCCAACTCTTCCACCGATGCACCAGGACAGCTATCTATAACTTTTCCTCCTACGTCGGATACGTAGAAAATTTGTCCGTTCATCCTCCTCCGAGGCACCACTCTCATCTACACTCAACGTGCGCGTGCAGTGTGCGTACCATCACTCTTGTACTATGCACGCACCATCAACATCTCACCGTCTCTTGGTTTCGTACACGTACGCGCTGATTAGTACCATCGGCAATTTGCCGAGACTTTTGAGGTATTGTCACCGGACGGCATATACGCACAGGTATACACGGGTTCTCGTTATCGTCGGCCGCTTCTCCCATACTTGACGATTTTAAACTAATTATTCATTCTGATCGTATATCTTTTAATCAACATAGAGGTCGATATAATATTCCAACTGTTTTGTATATTTGTAGACAAAGATAATGATCCAACAGATTGCTTTGATTCCTGCAGACGAATATCGATATTATCTTACAAAACAACATCCCAATCCTAATAATCGCCGAAATAAAAATATTTCTTGTGTGCAGTTTGACGCTTATAGGCGTATGATGAAGAAAAAACTATTTACATTATTTGAAAATCTCTTCATACAGTATTGCGTGGATATAATGGGAAAAAGATTATTCAACGATAAAATTATATACGATACAACCAAAACATGTTACGAGCTGATGAATGCATACATCTAAGAGATATAATTAACAAAATGTAGGTGTTCAAGATGCCAATATTGGCCAACCTATCATACTGCCATCATCGTTTATTGCTCCGCCTCAATACATGTAAGAAAGAACACAGGATGCTATAACTTAGGACCGCAAACATGAATGATTTTCGAAATTGTGCAATAGCTATTAGATAAAATTCGAAATAATGAACATAGTTAACAAATTTTAATACGATAACAATTCTCCTTGGTCAACAGTCAGCATTTAAGAAGTATCCTTCTTCCTATATTTAACCAAGAGCACAACTCAATTCTGGAAGTTACAATATTCTGAAACACCCTTTGGAAATGGGACGTAAAATGTAGGCAGACTACTGTTGGTTACTAAAAAGAGATCGAGTATTAGATGATGAAGACAATGACGAGAGCGCAAGAAAAACTAGAAATCCACTACACAGATATTTCGAAAGTAAATGAAAGCGTTATAAACGACAAAACTATAACTAACTAGGAGAGGCCAAGGCCTTCGGATAACCAATTTTGTCCGAACCAGAGGATATGTTTTCTTATACCAATATATACAAAAAGCCAGATTTTTAGACCCTAACGATGAATTAGAAAGAAGATATAAGTGTATGATATAAATAAATAATCAATTGATTACACTTATGCCATCGGCTTCTCCTTATATCATCTCATTCTTATATTATCTACCTTAAAACACACAGAAATATTATTAAAAAAACATTTAAAACAATGAATTAAAAATGTTATAATTGGAACAATTGCTAATTTATCATATATTACCTTATTTTGTTAAAATTGTGCTTCCGTCACCCAGGTTACGCAGTGTACTTTTTCTTTACATTCAATTTAAAAAAAGCATTCAAACACTTTCCTGTTAATTAATCTATCATCAAATTTTGGGATTCAAAAAGTCACAGCAGCAAAATGAAAAGATAAAATGAAAAGTTGAGCCATTGTTCGTCCACTACAACTGATGCTTATTATTATGAGTTAAATATAGCACATTAGATTCCAAGTTCAAGAATTAGTGATAAACTGCAACCTGAAATTTAAAAATTATCACAAAGTATCAAGTTCTATATTATATAAATATATAAGTGTATGACAATATAGGTTATACTTATCTAAACATAAAATTTGATTTTGATAATTTCTTGTTTCTTTTTATACTCCCAAATCATCACTTTTTGTATTTTTTAGCAAACAATGGAGACAGTTTATTTCTATTCACTGCACTGATTAATAACAACGTAATCGTCATCAATTCTTCAATAGTTTGACATTGAAAGACGGTACATGTATACAAAGGTGGCGCCAGACACTTAAAATCTATATAGCTATACTGTGTGTATACACTACAGTCATACGCACATGTAGCTGTAGTATTTCTAACCTCTTTATGATCTCCACGTGGAACAAGAAAGATTGATTGGTTTGTTTATATTGCTTTCTTTATTTTGAATTTATTTTGGAAAAATAAATGCATTTATTTACAGGTAAGTATAAAAATTCATATTCCTTTTTTATAATTAGTTTTAATTGAAAGATTTATTTAAAATAGTTATATACAAAGATTTTTTTACAATATTTACAAATAATGATTTATTTACAAATTATATCTACCAAAATTGTTTCTATGCTTTGATTTAAACATTTTTGAAATACATTTTGCATAGACTTGGGTGGTACAAGTCATAGAAACACGTGAAACAATATTGTTCTCGACACCAAGAACATTTTACAAAACCCAAAGATTTACATGAACATTTTTGTTTTTTAATAGAAAAGCAGGCTTCGTTCACATTCATGAAGACATCTCTATGATAAATTAATCGAGAAGAAAACCAAGAATACTCTATCATAGTTTTAAACAATGGTCCAGACAGTTCATTGTGGATCAGTGCATGGATTTTGATGGCATCCGCTTACTTTCTACCAAAGAAGGACAATTTTGCAACTTTACTATGAAATATTTAATTTGTCTATGGAGATATATGTCCAAAGTTTGACAAAGTGGAGTGCAATTAGGAGGAATAATTTTTAGCAAACACGTACCGTTTCCTTCATGATCTTTAAACTCTTTATATAGATTTTCATTTTTGTGTCCACTCCAGGAATCCAAAATTAGAGTAAATCTATTTTCTTTTACATATGGCTGCAAAATATCTCTATTAAATGCAGAAACCAAAGTTATTGATAGTTTACCGAATTTTCAACAGGTAACAATTATATTTCTAAACATTTTCATTAAATCATTAATTTGATTTTCAACTCTTGGACCAAACTTTCCAGCAGGTTCTTGGAGACAAATAAAAACTGCAGGTAACAATTTCCCTGATGCATTTATTGCATACTGTGCCGTGTAAGTATGAGTTACCTTATTCAAATCACCAATGTAAACTTCAACAGATTTTTCTCCAACGTGCTCAAGAGTCCGGTAAATATTGCATCTATACTCACAGCCCATTTGATCTGTATTGATGATGAAATCCAAATTGCCGCTTCCTGTAAGTGATCTTATTTCTTCTTGAAAATGACTTGCCGATAGTTGAATTTCAGACAATGATCTTCGTTCTGTCTGTTTAGTGTACTTTGTAACACGCCTCTGACTAATTCTGTAATTTTTTTTTAAATTAGTAATCCATGATCTTGAAGCAGTAAAATTGAATGCATCGGATTGAAATTGCATTGATCCTTGGAGCGCCCACATTCGAAGGTCTTCAGATGTCACATGTTCTTTTTGCATTCTGGCTTCCTTAAACCGATCGTAAGTCCACTTCTTTATACTTTCTATTTTGTCGTATTGAGTACCGCCACTTGCTACTTGCTTTTTCCATCTAGCTAACTCATCTAGTCTAGGAACAGATTTACCTCCATGAATTCTCAATGTCGAATATTTCCAATTTGGATTCTCTCTTTTTAAATTTATAATTTCAATTTTTTTTGTAATGGAACAAATCTAAATTCCGACTTCGTTTCATCATCTTCGTATTCAGAGCTTTCTTGGCTTGGAAAATCTAATGATTCTGTTTTATAAAATTTTATTTTTTAGTTTTGAACAGAATATTTATAAATATATAAATATATGCAGTAATGTATTTAAAACTACAGTTTGCACTTGAATTGAAATTTATTAATATAATAAAATTAAAATTTTAATAATTAAATTATTTACCAGATGAATCCATGGGTTCTAAATCTTCTTTTGAATTATGTGATGTACTTGATTCAGTACTGAATTCATCACAATCAATGAGTTCGATGGATTCAATTAAATTAATATTATTAATATGGTCGACAATTAAATCTGCTATTTCAACACCAAAGTTCTTCGAATTTTCCGAAATAGCATCACTTGGCTCACTATCGATAAAAGCTTTTGATTTCAATATGTCTAAACATACAAAAATCTAATCAGTAATAAATCTTTTAAACAAAACCGGATTTTCAATGAATATATCCTTTTCCATTTTATATCATAAATCTCTATCTCATAGAATAATGAATATCAAAATAAATATTATAAATTAAATTAAAATTTAATTTTAAAAATATTAAAAAGTAAAATATTTAATAAATAATCATCAGTAAAAAATCAAGTTAATAATTCAAATTGTGAACAATAAATAAGTATATATATTACAGGATTAAAAACAAATTAATAATATAAAATAAGTTAATTAAAAAAAAAAATATATATATATATATATGCAATTAAAAAAACGTAAAAAATTATAGTATAAATATTAATCCACGAAGCAAGTTAACTACGGCAATATTGGAAGTGTCAGCAGAAATCCATAAAGACGTCAGAGACAATAAGAACAAAATTTACGTTGGTCATCAAAACTGCAGAGTCTTTGACTTGATATCGGTCAAACCTTGTTATAAGTGTGGACGTTTTGGACATAGTACTGCTAAATGCATTAATAATCCAATATGTCTAAAATGTGCAGGTGCTCATAAAAATACAGAATGTAATTCAGACAATCACTATTGTTGTCATAATTGTAAGTTCAGTAATGAGAAGTATAAAACAAAATATGATATTAAACATACCGCAGTAGATACACTTAAATGTGAAATTTTAAAAACAAAGATTAAAAAATATATTGACATGACAGAATATGAAATTGCACCAATAGTACCAAAATATATCGGAAAAGTAGATAACTTTTTGTCTCGCACAATGGAAAGAAGTCAACCTATTCTGGCAGCATCATCGAAATTAACAACAAGACACAGAAGCAGTTCATCGAGCACGTTATCCCCAAATTATAAATAATAATGTCACAAGTTTTAGATTTAACAGAAGATTTACAAAACAATGTTATAAAAAAGGAAACAAATTTACATGATTTAACTGCATTGAATGGCAACTTGAAATTTCGAAACGAATATATTTTATATATTAACATCAGAAGTTTAAATGCTAATTATAATAAATTACAAGTCTTTTTAAAAGGATTAGAAGTTAAACCAAGTGTCATTGTGTGTATTGAATCATGGAATTTGGATCACAAAGAGTTTTTTACAATAAATGGGTATAAAATATTTTATAACGATAGTAGAGTAAACAAATCAGATGGTGTCGTTATGTATTTGAAGGACTACATTACAGAAACCACTGAAATAATTGAGATAAATAAAATAAAAATAATAAATTTCAAAATTTCTATAGAAAATAATAAAGAAATGTTAATTTCTGCTGTATATAGGTCACATGATATTCCTAAAACAGAATTTATACTAAATATAAAGAAGTTAATTTTTGAAAATAAAAAAACCAAAAATCATTTAATCATAGGAGATTTTAATATTGATCTGTTAAAGATGGAAGCTATTGGGCAAGAATTACTTAATAGCTTACTTGAAAGTGGATATGCACCGGGTTTTCAGGGCATAACAAGGCCATCTTTGGATAACTGCAATACAGGAACATGCATTGATAACATCTTTATAAAAACTACAGTAATTAACTACAACACATTTACTTTAACTGTCCCTTTTAATGATCACTATCCTTTGATTATGACTATAGGAAAAATTAGAAAATCAAAGATAAATAATACTATTAAAATGATTGATTATACTAAATTAATCAAAATAGCTAACAATGAAAATTGGACAGAAATTTTAAATATGCAGGATCCAAATATAGCAACAAATTCTCTAATTGAAAAAATACAAAATTGTATAAATAAAGTTAAACACAGTATAAAGATAAATAAAAATAAGAATAATTTAAATCCTAGAAATAGGTGGATTACAAGTGCAATAATGATATCCTGTAAAACTAAAGAAAGTTTATATTTATGTTGGAAAAAAAATCCTACCTTAGATAATAAGTTGTACTATAGAAATTATACTAAAGTACTAGATAAAATTATAAACAAAGCCAAAGAACTATATGAAAAAGAGCAGATAGAAAAAAATTCCAGCAATCCAAAAAATCTATGGCAAATTATAAAGGAAAAACTGGGGAAAAAAAGTAACAAAAAAGTCAGGGTTAATTACATAATTGAAAACAATGAAAAGATAAGTGATCCTACACGAATTGCTAATAATATGAACAAATTTTTTACTAATATAGGTAAAACTTTAAGCGATAAAATACAAACAGAAACAAATGAAAATTTAAAATTGCCACAATTCAATTCAAATAGCATTTTTATTACACCCACATATGCATATGAAATCGAAAATATAATAATAAATTTAAAGAATAAAAATGGAGGAGTAGATAATATTAATGCAAAAACAATAAAATACCTATCTCGATTTTTAATATTACCATTAGTACATGTCATAAATTTATGTATAGAAAAAACTACTTGGCCAAGTGCACTAAAAACAGCAGAAATAATTCCGATTCAAAAAAGTAGCGAAAAACATAAAATAACGAATTATAGACCTATTTCGCTTATTTCAAACTTAGCAAAAATTTTCGAAAAAATTATTTTCACTAGATTAATTAAGTTTTTAAATGACAGTAACATACTAGCAAACAACCAATATGGTTTTACGAAAAACAAAAGTACTAAGGATGCATTAAACTACATAAGTAACATAATATACAATAACCTAGATTCGAACACTCCAATAGCAGTAACTTTCCTTGATTTAGCCAAAGCTTTTGATACTGTTAACCATACTATTTTGTTGGATAAATTATATAGGTACGGAATTAGGGGTAAAGCGCAGAAGTTGATAAAAAGTTATCTAAGTAATAGGGAACAAAGGGTAAAAATAAATGATGCCTATAGTGTATATGAGAAAATAACAACTGGAGTACCTCAGGGCACAATTATTGGACCATTATTATTTATTATATATGTGAATGATCTATTGACAACAATGCCAGATAATACAATATTATCTTATGTTGATGATACTGCAGTAATATCAACAAGCAATAGTTGGAAAGAAGTAGAAACAATTATGAACTCAAATCTTGATAAAATAGCAAATTGGCTAGCACTTAACAAACTTTCACTTAATATTGATAAAACAGTATATTTAACTTTTGTGAACCATAAGGATTGTATTCCAATAAATTTTCATATAAACATAAAAGGAACAAAATTACAAAGAGTGGAAAATACAAAGTATCTAGGAATTATTTTTGACTGTCACATGAGATGGGATAAGCACATAGAGTACATATACAAAAAGACGAAATATCTAACTTTTATCTTTCACAAAATAGCTAAAATCATGTCCACTGATACTCTCAGAACACTGTATTATGCTTTTTACCATAGCATAATCTGTTACGGAATAATAGCTTGGGGTGGTGCATATACAAATATCAAATCTATAATACAAAATCAACAAAATATATTACTTAAAATAATTAATAAAAATAAATTTATAAGCGATAAAAATCTAATGAACATTGACAAACTTTTTATTTTTGAATCCCTTAGTTTTCATTATAGTACATTGCAAGAAATTTATAAAAACTCAAAAAGTATAACAAGAAATAGGAATATCCAAATGCCACGTCGATGTAGCAAAGTCAGTTCAAAGAACAGCTATATAAGAGCAGTAAGCCATTACAATACCTTACCAAACGAACTTAAAAATATAGATAATATTAAAGTAAGAAAAGCAAAATTAAAAAACTGGATCAAGACAAACATATAAAGAATTAGTATGAATAACTCAGTAAAAATTGATTGTACTCGAATAAAAATATGGTTTTGTAAGTTAATTAGTAAAAAAAAATCAGGTATTTGCAAACACATCAATAATTATTTCATTTTTAACAGATAAAAATAATCAATTTGTTAGATGTGTAAATCCTGCATTGGAAGTCCTACAGGATACGGCAGTATTTGACAAATTGTTACTTAATGTTAGAACATATCTATGCGCAAATGGTAAATGTAACAAGTACTACAAACGATCGCATCGCAGAATATCTGTTTACAACTACAATAAAATGGAAAAGACAGAAAATATCAGCAATTTAATTCTATTTGCAACTGAAGTAATTAATATGAACTTTCTTGAAGAGGCATATAAATTTTCAGTTGCAGAGGATGCGGTGAGTTTGAGTGATAAACAAAAAGCTATACCGGATAAAACATTGAAAAAAGACAAAAAACATCTATTTGATAAGGTCTGTGAAACAAAAATTAATCGAGTAGTTCCTGGTTTTAAATACATAAGTTTTGTAAAAGAAACACCAGAATGTAACAAAGTTAAAGATGAAGTTGTAAAAGAAAAATATGATCCTATAGAATCAGTATATACTAAAATAGACAAAATGGCTGAAGATAATGCCACAAATATGAAGGTCACTAATCCACCAGGGAAGAAATTACAGCAAGTTAACTCTTACCGCATGTCCTATGGAGATCTAAACTACATTGGATCGAATAAAGCAATTTTTTATTTTGATAGGGGAATAAGAGGAAAACAAATTTTTACAAATTCTGTTTACCCACTGAAACAGCAGCCTAAATACAAAGATCTAGTAGTTATAGATGATATAGTATTTACATCAGCATGTAAATGTGATTCTTCAAAACAACATCAGGAAATGTTCCCACATTACAGAGTCACTTGTGCAGTTGGACTCACTTGCCCTGCAAGACTAAACAACATCGAGAAAATTATTTTTGCAAGAAACAGAATGCGACAACAGAAACGTTCACAACTGCTAGAGCCATGTTAACAAAATTTTGGTGAAAAATAAGGAAAAAATGTTTAAACAAGTAATAATATTAAACAATAATATGAGCATTTAAATTTAAAGTGTTTAAAACAAAATGTAAAAGAGTGATGCACTAAACAGTATACTAGTTATATTGATTAAGTTGCAAAACTCTTATTTAAATATAGTATTAGGTTAATTTAGTATTAGGATATAGTGTTAAGTTCTCCGGCTCCTATGTACAGGTGCAGTGTGCACCTCTATAGGATACATTTTTTATTGTAAAATATTGTAATGTCTGGAGTTAATAAATAAATAAATAAATAAATAAAAAAGATTTTCGATATAGTTTTGCATGAATCAAGTACTCTCACTAACTGACAACAATATTTTAAACATAATTGTTCATAAACACATAAAATTTGAATTAAAAACATTTTGCTTCATTATTAGGTGGCGCTGGATTCGCATTTCTCTGTGTCAACACTTATAAGCATAACCTGATGAAAGTAAATAATTCAAACACGTAGCAGGGAGCTAAAAACTCATAAACGAAAAAAAGGATAAATAATAACAATCAATAATTCACCCGATTTAATTTACACATTTCAATACACAGGTTTCAATAAGAAATACTCAAAATCGCATGGAATCAAAATTTGTGTTTAGACAAGTATAACCTATATTGTCATACACTTATATATTTATATATATAGAACTTGATACTTTGTGATAATTTTTAAATTTCAGGTTGCAGTTTATCACTACTTCTTGAACTTGGAATCTAATGTGCTATATTTAACTCATAATAATAAGCATCAGTTGTAGTGGACGAACAATGGCTCAACTTTTCATTTTATCTTTTCATTTTGCTGCTGTGACTTTTTGAATCTCAAAATTTGATGCTAGATTAATTAACAGGAAAGTGGTTTGAATGCTTTTTTTTAAATTGAATGTGAAGAAAAAGTAAACTGCGTAACCTGGGTGACGGAAGCACAATTTTAACAAAATAAGGTAATATATGATAAATTAGCAATTGTTCCAATTATAACATTATTAATTCATTGTTTTAAATGTTTTTTTAATAATATTTCTGTGTGTTTTAAGGTAGATAATAAGGTAGATAATTGATTATTTATTTATATCATACACTTATATCTTCTTTCTAATTCATCGTTAGGGTCTAAAAATCTGGCTTTTTGTATATATTGGTATAAAAAAAACATATCCTCTTGTTTGGACAAAATTGGTTATCCGAAGGCCTTGGCCTCTCCTAGTAAGTTTTATATTTACAGTTTCGCAGGAATTTAGTTCTTTTTTTGACCTTGTTGAGACGACTCTGATTTCGTCCTTGAGAAGACAAATGGACTTCGATTCGGATTCAACAATCACGAAAAATATATGACCGCAATAGTTTAGGACGAGAAAACCATATTTTCGTATTTTTGCATTGATCAAATTAATTCTGCACATCACCACTTATAATGATTTTAAAATGACCTTTGAATCACATTAAAAATAAAGAAACTGTTTTGGTCGTGAAATTTTCTGCTCTTTCAGAATTTATAATAAAAATGAATTACTTATACATAAACACATTTGACCTTCAAATCACCTTGACCTTCACTACTTAAGTATTTGCTATCCTTGTCTATCCTATTGCTACTCTTATCTAACGGCGTTGATTTTGGTGGTTGATTGCGTGATCGATACGCGTAGTCGGCCTTCATCTTATTTCCGTCAAGGCCGATTAACCAATAACACTGGTTCACGTCAACACCATCCCATTAATCATTAGCTCGATCACACAACCACTCACCTTTGGTACTCGGAAGGCGATCAAAATTAATTAATTACGGCTATTTACAGGTACACTACCGCTCAAAAGTTTGGGTTCACCTAAATAAAAATTGACCCAACTTCAAAGCGTCATAACTTTGGTGCAAATAATGCTACAAAAACCTGCTACATATGGTTCAAAAGGTAATTTAAAAAGCTTTAAAATGATCTGGTGCAAAAACCTAATTTTTAATTTTTTACTTGCGCAAAAAACCAAAGTTTAAAACTGAAAAACTAAAAAAACAAGTCTCCTTATAAATGCCTGCATTTTTCAGGAAAAAGTGCATTTTTAAATGTTATACAATGTAAATTAAAGCATTTTTAAGAGCTTTCGAATGCTTTTTATAAATTTATCCTAGCATCATTTTTAAGGAAGTTACGACAGTTTTTATGCACACAAGCGTTTTTATTACTTTTTTTTTAAATATTGGAAAATACCAAATAAACAAATTATAGGTTTTTATATAAAAATTAAGCACACACGTTTTAAGTGCATAACACATTTAGAGATGTCAATAGTCGAGATGGTTATATTAATGATATTAAAATTTAAATGTATGTATATATATATATATATATATATATATATATATATATATATATATATATATATGGGTGGTTCTCTGTGACATCGAAGATGAAAAAAATAAATATTGCTATAACTGTCGGAATATGTTTTAGAGGTATCCAGTAGTTCTCCTGAATTTTTTCAGATTTTTTTCTGGGCCATTATTTTAAGTTACAGAGAGTCAAACTTGACATTTTAGCACTTTTTTGCATTATATGCCCATTTTCATGAATTTTTAGCTCCCAGGGGATGCATTTTTCACTAAAAACATAAGTATGACTTTTTATGTAAAATTTTCCGAACTTTTCTTTAAAAATGCTTTTAAAGACATAGATGTATGCTGTCACACTCTTGTAAGCCATTTAAACCTTAAATAGTGAAAATCAGCAATTCTGCTCCGGACTCTGGTAACCTAATACTGTCTAAAAGATGTCTTTTTATAGTCAGAAACTGCCTAAAAATTTCCAGAGTGGGTCTAAATCATTAAGATCACTTATGGTCAAAATATCCGGGATAACTGCCCGAAATATTAATAGAAATGTATATTTGTTGCCTTATAACGATGAATCTATTAGCATGATCATTGCAAAAAAATTTGTGCACTTACCTTGGAGTGGTAGAAAAGTATCTTCACTTGTTTTAGTATCCATCTAATCCCCTGTAAGCTGCTAAAATACAAATATTATTATACAAATGTAAAAAATTAATTTTTAAACATTTATAATGCTGAATTTTTAGTTTTACATCCCTTACAAGAATTATAATACTAATCTGAAGGATTACTATAAATATATAAACATCATTATTACAATAACTGAATATACGTATTTAATACAAAAGATATATAAATAAATCGGATATATAATTATAATGAATAATATGATAACGTGACAGTGACAAGTTTGTGAAATCTAAACAATGTATTGCTGAATAATAATAATAATAATGTTGATACTTTTATAGTAACCCTTCAGATTAGTATTATAATTCTTGTAAGGGATGTAAAACTAAAAATCTAGCATTATAAATGTTTAAAAAATAATTTTTTATAATTTTATAATAATATTTGTATTTTTAGCAGCTTACAGGGGATTAGATGGATACTGAAACAAGTGGAGATACTTTTCTACCATTCCAAGGTAAGTGCATAAATTTTTTTGCAATGATCATGCTACTAGATTCATCGTTATAAGGCAACAAATATACATTTCTATTAATACTTTTCCCGGATATTTTGACCATAAGTGATCTTAATGATTTAGACCCACTCTGGTAATTGTTAGGCAGTTTCTGTCTATAAAAAGACATCTTTTAGTCAGTATTAGGTTACCAGAGTCCGGAGCAGAATTGCTGATTTTCACTATTTAAGGTTTAAATGGCTTACAAGAGTGTGACAGCATACATTTATGTCTTTAAAAGTATTTTTAATGAAACGTTCGGAAAATTTTACAAAGAAAGTCATACTTATGTTTTTAGTGAAAAATGCATCCCCTGGGAGCTAAAAATGCATGAAAATGGGCATATAATGCAAAAAAGTGCTAAAATGTCAACTTTGACTTTCTGTAACTTAAAATAATGGCCCAGAAAAAATCTGAAAAAATTCAGGAGAACTACTGGATACCTCTAAAACATATTCCCACAGTTATAGCAATATTTATTTTTTTCATCTTCGATGTCACAGAGAACCACCCATATATATATATAAATATAATTAATTTGCCTATTTAAACTTACTTACATTTTGTTATTTTTATCTAAATATCTTTATATAGTTACCTAATATATGAATAAAAAACACTAAAAATATCTTCATTTAAAAATATATTAAAAATTTGAAAACTTTTTTATCATTTAGAAACACATTATTTGTTTCTTTGGAGTGATCCGATAATATTTAAAAACCGCTATGATATTAAAAAAAGTAATAAAAACGCTTGTGTGCAGAAAAACTGTCGTAACTTCCTTAAAAATGATGCTAGGATAAATTTATAAAAAGCATCGAAAGCTCTTAAAAAATGCTTTAATTTACATTGTATAACATTTAAAAATACACCTTTTCCTGGAAACTTTCCCGGATATTTTGACCATAAGTGATCTTAATGATTTAGACCCACTCTGGTAATTGTTAGGCAGTTTCTGTCTATAAAAAGACATCTTTTAGTCAGTATTAGGTTACCAGAGTCCGGAGCAGAATTGCTGATTTTCACTATTTAAGGTTTAAATGGCTTACAAGAGTGTGACAGCATACATTTATGTCTTTAAAAGTATTTTTAATGAAACGTTCGGAAAATTTTACAAAGAAAGTCATACTTATGTTTTTAGTGAAAAATGCATCCCCTGGGAGCTAAAATGCATGAAAATGGGCCATATAATGCAAAAAAGTGCTAAATGTCAACTTTGACTTTCTGTAACTTAAAATAATGGCCCAGAAAAAATCTGAAAAAATTCAGGAGAACTACTGGATACCTCTAAACATATTCCCACAGTTATAGCAATATTATTTTTTTCATCTTCGATGTCACAGAGAACCACCCATATATATATATAAATATAATTAATTTGCCTATTTAAACTTACTTACATTTTGTTATTTTTATCTAAATATCTTTATATAGTTACCTAATATATGAATAAAAAACACTAAAAATATCTTCATTTAAAAATATATTAAAAATTTGAAAACTTTTTTATCATTTAGAAACACATTATTTGTTTCTTTGGAGTGATCCGATAATATTTAAAACCGCTATGATATTAAAAAAAGTAATAAAAACGCTTGTGTGCAGAAAAACTGTCGTAACTTCCTTAAAAATGATGCTAGGATAAATTTATAAAAAGCATTCGAAAGCTCTTAAAAAATGCTTTAATTTACATTGTATAACATTTAAAAATACACCTTTTCCTGGAAAATGCAGGCATTTATAGAGAGACCTGTTTTTTTTAGTTTTTCAGTTTTAAACTTTGGTATTTTACACAAATAAAAAATTAAAAAATAGACTTTTGTACCAGGTTATTTTAAAGCTTTTTAAATCACCTTTCGAACGGTATGTAACAGGTTTTTGTACCATTATTTGCACCAAAGTTATGAAGCTTTGAAGTTGGGTCAATTTTTATTTAGGTGAACCCAAACTTTTGAGCGGTAGTGTATATACATTTTAGTTGTAATTACGACTCGTCCAAATATTTATCGACGCTTACAAAAATTACTAATTGAATATTTACCGACACAACTGATGAACCTCTATACCCGGAAATCCCAGGTTCGATTCCTGATCTTGGTCAATTCAAAAACGTTCATTTTTCTGCACAAAGATATCGTATGCCGTCGTAGATAGTTAGAATCGTATTTGGGAGCATAAACATGCTGAGTTAAACAACATGAACAAAATACATACAACATACATACGTACACACATTTTCATGTACACAAAAATGAATTCGAAGTATGCCACATCCATGTGGACGATCATTCTTCAAAAATCTTGAAGATCAAATTTGTGTTCAGTAAACCCTAAAATCCCAGTATACAAATTTCTCGCACAATTTCGTGATCACACGTACAATCTCAAATTTATAATTAATAATCCAATGAAAAGAAATAATATATATTTATAGAAACACAATATGTATTTTAGAATAATTAATTTAACGTTAACATTATTGTGCCGGGCCAGCATGTTATATAGCGTCATAGAATATCTTGTCAATATTCAACCTTAGTTTGTTTCTAACTTAGGGACCTCCGAACACTTTTCAGTAGAGTTAATGGAGTTTAAAATTTAAATCTCTCTATGGGTTCATAAGAATGGTACACCTTAGCACTAATCCGATAATGGTCCGACTCCAAAGTGCACGGAAAATTGAATTTTGGGAAATAATAAACAATCATTTTAGTGCTCTCACAATTACAATTGTCATTCGTAACAAAAGCTCGACTGTGTAAAAATACTCTATTTCTATAAATATAAGTATTATTAAATATTTTATTTGATTCTTATTACCTTACTTCCTCTTTCATTGAAAATGATTTCCACATCAAGTATAGGACCATATTGCTAAAACATAAAAAATAATAAATATATATATTTATATGGAACACATATTTATATGGAATAGGAGATATGAAGACACTTAAAAAAATGTACGTAGAATTATGCGGTTACACATGAACCTATGCGTACTGTTACGTACCGGAATTTTGTCTATTTTATTTTTTTATTTTTTAATGCTTTATTGTTACTAAAATTCTAATCTAATTTAATTATATTTCATATTTTACTAGCGTTATATTATATTATATGCGCATATAGTTATACAACATAGTATTAGGTGACCAATATAAAATTTTGTTTAGCTTAAGCGATAAGGGAGGAATGCACGCGTTGCATTATTCCATCTAAAGAAAGTAAGAGTATGTAAGATAATGACCGGGAGTAGAGGAAGGAAGCAGGGACAACCCGCACTAATTGCTTTTTTACTTAGTTAGGCTGGCCGAGAAATCACCCCTCAGCATTAGTGCTTGTACCGAAATCAAATAGTGTAGCCTGTATAGTCGTATCTTAGCGCAGAGGGGCAATTAATAAAAAAAATTTTTAATTTAAAATTGAATATTTTTTTGAGATAACGCACGATTGCGTGTACTAAAAAGACACAATTATTAACCGTTTAAATAAATTCAGTTAACACAAGCATTGCCACTGGATTAATAATTGAACTGCGTTTCATGTAAAAGGAATAGTTGGGATAATTAAATCTACCAATTAAAACTTCAATCAAAGGCATAACAATCATTATTCAAATTCCTAACAAATCAAAATAAAAACATCTGCCAGTATACTTCAGGTAAGTTTCATATTATTAATTAGAATTAGTAATAAAAATAAACATTTCAGGAAGCTGATACCCCAAAATTAAAAGTTAGGATCCTGAAATTGAGGGTTTTCCCCGATCCGATCGACGACATAACAATACTGTATGTGTGATCGATAAAATCAGAATGGCAAGGATCCGTTTTCAGAACCACGCCAGACTTCTTCCTCGATTATCTATCTCTCTCAATCTCATAACATCCCTATCTATTCTCTCTCTCTCTCTCTCGTATTCTCTCTCTCTCTCTCTCTCTCTCTCTCTCTCTCTCTCTCTCTCTCTCTCTCTCTCTCGTTACCTGTAAGGGATCCGGCAATATTATAACTTTTTCGCATCGTATGACCTCCGTCGCTAATTAGCACCGATTTGGGAGCATAAAAAAGACGACCTTAAAATAAAAAAAAAGAATCGGGAAGGAAAAACATTTACAAGGTCGAGAACAAATGATCATTCTTTATAAGTTAAAATTAGGTAAAAATTAGGTAATATTCGTTAGTTGTTTCAACTACTTCTATATTTCTAAAAGCTTTGTCGAGACAACTTTAAATTCGTATAATCTAATGGGAATTTATTGTCTGAATTTTCTATTTTTTTCTTTTATTATTTTTAATTGTACATTTAAATCTACATTTTTTAGTGGAAGTTAAAGATCCTTTTATTGTCTTTTTTAATTTTTTTGCGATTTTATTATCTTTGTTTTTTACAATATTTCTTTTGTATATTGTTCTTCAATTAATGATTCTAAGCTTGATGCGGATCCAGATAACAGTTTGGCATTTTTTAGTGTGCTAGTACATACTCACGATGATAAAGGACGTGTAAATGTTGTTTTAGCAGTATCCATCTGAGTTTGTTTGGAGCATTGTAGTTAAATTGGTTTTGTCTGTTAATTTTAGATCGAGAAAATTTTCGCGTTGGGAGATATTGTTTATTCTAAGTTTTTGTGAGGGTTTCAGTTGAATTAAATCCAGGGTTTGGTTTTAGCACAATTTCGCTATATGTCCTTGTTTGCATGCGAAACATCTTATAGTGTCAGTATTATGAAATATATAGTAAATAATCATCGAACTTAACTTTTCATATTTCTGAGAATTTCGAAACCTCATATGGATTAACCAAGAGTTGGCGTCTGTCACTAAGAACATGAACTGTATCCTTCCTTTGTTATTGTTGCCTTTAATGATGTAATGTTTGAATTCCTTTTTATATTTAAATTGTCTATTATTTCTTCCAGTACATACTGTGGTATAGTTGGACACACGTTAGACAAAATAATCCGTTGTTGTTTATGTTTAAGTGCTCTAATAGTAACTTTTTCTTCATTTATTATAAGAAATTTGTGTTTATCTGTAAAATCATCTAGTATTTGTTTGCATAAAAGGAATATCCTTATTCTAGTTTTTGAAATTCTTGAAGAATATATTACATTACTTGGATTAATAATATAATCCACAGCACATGTATCTGTTAAATTGAGACCTTTGACACAGTCTAGTACTAGGCCTTGTTCTTGTCTTGGAAAATGATTTCTTTTCATAACTTTAGAGTAACTAATATGTTTTTTCACTATTGTCACTTAATAATGAACTCTGGGAAGTATTAAGTAACTCATAATCGTGAAGGAAAGCTATAGTAAGGCTTTAAGGAATAACTCGCATTGGCGCGCAAATTTCCGGGCAATTGCCCGATAGTAACTTGTACGTTTATATTTACTGTTTACTTGTTACGGAGCGCTTAGCAAACACGACTATTTTCTGTGCTAGTACAGAGAGAACTGAGCAGATATATTTCACCAATTGGGACAATTATTCCATTTTAGTTTATTTGATTTAACGTCTAGGTTTGGCCACATTCTTCTAAAAGAATGCAAGAGTGGAAAACCGCGTTTTCCACATCCAATGGGCATTATCAATATCGCAGATTACCAGAAGGACTGAAGAACACATCCGTGACCTTCCAATGCTTAATGGATCAAGTTTTGCGTGGCCTATAGAATACCGAAATGCTTGTATACTTGACTTCACAGTATACGCTAAGGACTTAGATGATCACGATAAAAGTGAGAAAATTACTAAAAGATTAATTTAAGTGGAATTTTTAAGACAAGAAGTAATCTTCCTGGGACACATTATTAGTAAACGAGGGATAGAACCTGAGCCTAAAAAGGTGTCCTTAGTAAAAAAAAACTTCCCAAGGCCTAGAACTTAGAAAAATATAAGGTAGTTCCTTGGACTTACGGAATACTATAGACGCTTCATAAAGAACTTTTAGAAAATAGCAAGACCACTAAATGAACTATTGAAGAAAGAAAAATCATTTGGATAAACGGAAAAAGCAAAAGAAAGCTTCAACATGTTAAATAATTATGTCCCTGAAGCCATTTATACTTACTAACGTTGTACCAGATAACTCAGTAGGAGCTATACTTAGCCAAGAGAAGGACGGGTTCAACCACTCAATACCTTATTTGTCTAGAACCTTAAATAAAAACGAACGTAATTATACCATCATGGAAAAAGAATATCTAGCTGCACTCTACGCAATGCACCAGTTTCAATCATACTTGTTAGATCAAAAATTTATTTTAAGGTCCGAACCTGAATCACTTAATTGGATGCATAATCGAACTGATCCAGATCAAAGATTCATGAGATGGATGTTTAAATTCACTGATTATCAATATGTTTTTAAATATAAACCAAAACGTTTAAACGATAACGCTGATGTGCTATCATGATATCCGGAGCTTCACCCTACCGAGATCGAAATAAACCAAAATTTATCAAAAATTAAAGTCATGGTTTTACCAGTAAGGATAAGGAACTAAATAAGAAGGTAAAAACGGGTCGAACTAGAGTTAAGACTTTAGGTGCCAGTGTAGCAGAATTACGAAAATTACGAATAAATGTAACTCCATCGACCGTAGACAGAGATTAGTAGAAAGAAATTGCCAATGAGCATGGCATGGGTGCGCTGCTCGTTTTGCCTAAGAAAGTGGCGACACTCTCGATTCGCATATGAAGCTTTCGCACGATTTGAGCGTAATGGGAGAGGGAAAGCAGCTGGAGTAGAGTGGTGTGAACAACGAAGAAAGAGAAGAGAGAGAGCGAGAGAGAGAACAAACATGTTGTTGATGCGCGCATTATATATCCTTGGAATTATTTGATGATTGATTTAGCGTCAACTCTTTTTTCAGCCATTGCATAAAATTTTATAAAATTAATGAATATCAAAATTGTTAATATTGTATATATAAATTAATAAACCTAAACAGGGGGTAGATGATCATAAATCAATTCCAATACAGAACTTTACAGGAATTCGTTGGTCAAATGGATTAAGGCTTCCTCTATTAAATGCATGATTTACTTATTCATATTTATTTATTATTATTTTTATAATTATAAATACAGTATTAGCTATAAAATTGTAATTTTTTTCATATTTTAAAAACAAGACAAAAACTTAATGAAATCGAAAATTCCAATACTTTAACAATGAAATATTTAAATACCTTTGAAAAATTAAGGTATTTATTAAAATATTTAATACATATAATATAATGAAAATAGTACATTTTTTGTTTCTTATAAACTTTTTAAACTTTTGTACATTCAAAATAATTAATTGAAATAAAAATATATAAAAATTAAATGTATACAACTTTTATTTGTAAACGATTAAACAAATTAATTGTAAATAATCATTAAATATTCTTTTACATTTTATGCACCGTTAAATTTATTCAGTGACATCAATATTGATGTAAACATTAATTACATGTTTATATTAAAATTAATACAAAAACGAACGTTTAAGTTATTTATTCAAGTTGCTTATAATATTATTATAGTATCAATTAATTAACTTTTTTTTTAAATTTATACAACAAACTTATAATTATTCTTTTATTAAACTTAATTATTAAGCTAATTAGTTTTAATATGCAAATTATAATGTTTATTAACCCATTAACGCCCAAACGACCAACATTTTTTTTCTTTTTTCATAGTCATTATTTAATATTTAAATCATGCGCTACCATAGTACTGATTTTTTTCGTCATAGTTTTGGATGTGTTCTTTCGAATGCCGTCGGTAAAATTGACTTAACCCTTTTTTGAAAAAAGTTATGATTTTTTTAATTAAAAAAAATACAGAAAATTTGTCGCTATTTTTTGATAATTAATTTTTTTTCATATTATAAAATGTATTTAGATCGTTCGATTCATGAACAAAAGTGCATAAAATAGTTATACTTTGACCCTATATTTTGTATTTTATTCTTAGATAGTCAAAAATTTTGATTTCAATGTAAAAACACTCAAAAATAGAGAAAAATGAATAAATTTGGTTATTTTTCGTGTATTTTCATTAAAAACAAAAATTTTGACTATCTGAGAATAAAATACAAAAAATATAGGGTCAAAGTATAACTATTTTATGCACTTTTGTTCATGAATCGAACGATCTAAATACATTTTATAATATGAAAAAAAATTAATTATCAAAAAATAGCGACATATTTTCTGTATTTTTTTTAATCAAAAAAATCATAACTTTTTTCAAAAAAGGATTAAGTCAATTTTACCGACGGCATTCGAAAGAATACATCCAAAACTATAACGAAAAATCAGTACTATGGTAGCGCATGATTTAAATATTAAATAATGACTATGAAAAAAGAAAAAAAATGTTGGTCGTTTGGGCGTTAATGGGTTAAAAAATATATTCCTTAATTTTTATATGTTTAAAAATTGTTTTATATTTGTTATTATTATTTTTATGATATAAATTCATATAATAATAATAAGTATTGTAATATTTAGTTATGTAATATCTATTATATAAGTACTTATTAAAACACATATTTATCAATTATTTATTAAAATTATGTAATATAAACGTATCAAATAATTAAATAAATTAAATAACTTAAAAAAAATCAAGATCACGAGTTTTGAACCCGAGACCCTTTGGGTAACCGATTGCATACGCGCACCTTAACGCTCACGGCTACCGTATCTATACGCTGTGTAAATGTCGAAACTTATATTAAAGTTGTGCCCCCTGGTGGGAAACTTACGGTTAAGTATTTATTTATTTTAATATCTACTGTTTTAATTTTTTTTCGTAAAAACGAATAAAATTCCTTTGATTCTTGTAATGCGATGAATTAATGATTCTCGAGTTACCTGGACTATTGGATTGTTGATTTTAAATCCGTTTTTGTCAGTGTTGCCAGATAGAGATGTTTTTTATTTGTTGCACTCACACAGTATGACCTCATTTACATTAGATAATAGAGAACAGAAAAACCCTAAATGGTAACCCTGGTTTTTGTTATTAAAAGCTTTTTCCTTACACTGACAAGGGAAGTACATGACGTCCGGGAAACGGATCTCATCCTAACTTTGGTATGTTTTTTATAATATAAAAATATGAAGAAAGCCAAGTTATCTCTTGCCAATGGCCACTTTTAGGGAAGTTATTCGACATTCAATAATAATAGCAGTAAAAATTACTTCCAATTCGGTCGCTTATAACTCGGAAACAAATAAAGATAAACAATCAAATCAAAAACCAAAAAAAAGGTTGAGTTCAAGTAGATATGGATTGAAAAAAAAGAAGCTCAAATTGCTTAATTTGAAGCAAAGTTATGAAGAAAATAAAAAATTGAAGAAATTTTAACCAAAATTTAATATGAAAAATTTATTGTTTCTTTTGGCCTAATAATCTTTAATTTCTTATTTTCTTCATAACTTTGCTTCAAATTAAGCAATTTGAGCTTCTTTTTTTTCAAACCATATCTACTTAAACTCAACTTTCTTCTGGTTTTTGGTTCGATTGTTTACCTTTATTTGTTTCCGAGTTATAAGCGATCGAATTGGAAGTAATTTTTACTGCTATTATTATTGGATGTCGAATAACTTCCGTAAAAGTGGCCATTGGCAAGAGATAACTTGGCTTTCTTCATATTTTTATATTATAAAAGACATACCAAAGTTAGGATGAGATCCGTTTCCTGGAGGTCATGCACTTCCCTTGTGAGTGCAAAATACTACTTGCTTTCTCTATTTATGGGGAGCAATATCACACTTATCACTTCTTGTGTAAAATGTATCTAGTGCTTAGTAAAATAAATTCAGAACAAAACAAATGTGTATGTGTGTATGACAGTTAATGCGGGTATCTATGAGCTTGTTTGTGGGTTTGGTATATTTATTTGTAAGTGCATTTGTGTGCGTATGTATGTGCGAGTTTGTAAATGTGTATTTGACTGTGTGAATTTGCGTGCGAGCGGGTAAATTTGTGCGTGTTTTGAGGAGGCGGTAAGAATGCTTTTTGAGTGTGGGATTCGGTCAGCGTGATACCCACTAAAAAACCACCCTGCCATTGGTCTTGGCAGGGCCCCATCTCTCGACTGATCTTCCCCCCTCGGAAACCGCTGTAAGGCATAACTTCGAGAGGGGCAGTCATGCCATGTTTAGCCCTTCGTGATCGACAATCACCTCGCTGTCTCGTGCATGTGAGGCGGCTATTAATGTCGCCTCTGGTAAGCTTTTTTTCTTTTCTGATATGGTTCAGCCGCCCCACGATGGATGCTGCAAAGGTCACTACGGCATTCCAACCTTCTTGCGAATCAAGAAGGCACATCCCGATGCCCTCTGGTGCCAAAGGCAGCTTCTAAAAGGTTTGCAAATCACCCCTTTCTTCCGCGAATCGAGGACACCAGGACATGACGTGCTCCTTCTCTCGACTGATCATTCCCCCTCGGAAACCGCCGCGAGGCATTACTTCGAGGGGGCAGTCTCGCCACATTGAGCCTCTCCTACGAAACTATCGACTCACATTAGCGAGCGGCTGATGTTATTGCGCCTCTGCCGCCTTCTTCCTCCTTCCTTATTTGGTTCAGCCGTGCCACAATGGTAGCTGCAAAGGTCACCATGGCATCGCAACCTTCCTGTGAACCAAGAAGGTATGTCCCGATGCCCTCCGGGGTTAAAGGCCCCTTCCACCAAGTTTGGAACTGATCCCTTCCACCAAGTTTGGAACTGAGGCCCGGCGAGGTTGCTTCGGCCCTCCGATATTGGGCATTAAACCCGACAGAGCCCCAGCTACTCTTGCCGTTTTCGTCCCTGCATTCAAGAAATGTTCCTTGCACGATAGCCGCGCATCTAAGGTGACACCCAGGTACCTCATAGTGTCCACCGATCTTACAGACCTTCCGTTTACGGTAAAGGTGGCGTACCTCCTTTGTTTCTTTCGAGATATAAGCACCGTCTCTGTTTTTTCAGCCGCCAGATGCAGCCCATGGTTGCTCAACCATCCCGCTACTACCTCAATAGAGATATCTTCAAGGTATTGCACCTCTTCGATACTCTTACCGACGACGACTAACGTCACTGTTGTTTCAGCAGCGCGTCGTACACGACGTTCCAGACAAGGGGCCCCAGGACTGAACCCTGTAGCACACCTCCGGTAATACTATAGGAGTGCATGCCATCCTCGGTGTCATAGAGGAGGGTACGATCCGCGAGGTGACTCGAGGTGATCTATCGGAGGTAGAGTGGCACCTTAAGATATTCCAAGGATAACATTATGTTGTCCCATCGGGCCGAGATGAAACCGTTACGGATATCCAAGGCGATAATGGCGCACATACGCCACGAATTCCGGGTACCACTGATGGCACTAGTAGCCAGCTCAACATCTCGGCTTATGGCGTCGATGGTTGAACGCCCCTTTCGGAAACCGAACTGATTGTCGGACAGGTCGCCTACTCGTGCAATAGTTACCTGCATCCTGGCACATATCACCCGCTCGAATAGCTTCCCGGCTATATCCAGTAGGCAAAGCGGACGGTATGAGGATGGCTCCTCCGGAGGTTTATTCGCCTTGGGAAGGAGCACCAGCCTCTGCACCTTCCGCTGCGCTGGAAAGCATCCCGCTTTGAGACAGGCACTGAATGTGTCCGCATGTTGTGGAAACAGGCAGCGCACGGTTCTGTCAAGGAAGTGCGGACACGTGGGTGTTATGGCGCCCCTGGGTTTGATCTTGTTCATCACCGTTTCGTACGGTTTACCCCAGGGGTCGCGGTCCACTTCGTCACAGAAATTACGCCAGCACTTACACTTTGCCTCTTTGATGGCAGACTTAAGCTCTTTGCGTCTTAATTCATACTCCGCAGATAGCTTTTGATACTGCGGCTTATTCCGAGCTTTTTGATGCAGTCGCCGAGCCCGCAGACACTCACTTCGTTTTTCTGCGATACTCTCGTTCCACCTATAAACTGGTGGATGGCCAAGAGGGTTTATTTTTCTGGCCATTGAGACATCGCAAGCCATTGTTATGGCACGCATGAGTTTCTGGGCTTGCTCTTCCGGTGTTCCTTCCACTGTTACCTCTTTAAGAGCGCAGAGAAACATCTCCCGGTCGAACGTAGACGGTGCCTACCTCCCATATGTTGGCTTGTTGTCCCGACCTGCTACTCTGTTTGCTTGATGGTCGTTTCCCGTGTAACGATCACTAACTTTCCATTCAGACCCTCCCCTTATCAATCTAGGATCGATGAAGATCAGACCTATAATGGAGGACTACCCGCTCTAGGAAAAGTGGGAACCGTCCCGATGTTAGCAATCTCCAACCCCAGTATCGCGAAGGCCCCGAGGAGTGCCCGAGCTCTGGCGTTAGTTCCAGCCAATTCAGCACACTGAGATCCCTATACTCCTCGCTGACGATGGCAATGTCAGCCTTTTCTTCCCTGACCAACTGTGGCAGCAGGTCCTGAGCCACTGCACAGTGGTTTAGGTTGACTTGTAGCGCCCTAGCAATTTTTGACATGTGCTTCATCCCCGCGCGTGGCTATGGCCTTACTTGCCACGCAATCCACTGCTTTGTGGCCCTCTTGGCCGCACCGGAAACACCGCGATGATCGGTCAACTGCACTTTTGTAGTTCCTCGCGATGTGGCCAGTCTTGTGGCACCGGTAACATCGTGAGACAGCCTCGCGAAGCCGAACCCTGCAGCTCATCCAGCCTATCCGAAGCTTCCCATTTTGCAGCAGTTTTTTTTGCTGCTGCCACCGGTAGCAGAACGCTGGTCATTAGGGTGCCTCCGTAGGACCCTCTGAACTTTATTTCTGCAGAAGGCACCGCAGTAGCTGGACCTCCGCTGTACCACCTAGCGTGGACGAGACCGCGACCTGGAGTTCCGGAGCTGTGACTCCCGGCTTACCCAGCTCTATCAAGAGCTCCTCCGCTTTTGTGCGCCGGATATTCAAAACACTCTCTCCGAGTTGTGTGTGTGTGTGTGTGTGTGTGTGTGTCTGTGTGTGTGAGTGTGAATGTGTAATTGTGTGTGGGTGTGTAAATGTGTATAAGTGTACACGTTTAAGAGTATGTCTGAGAGTGTATGAATGTGCACACAATTTAACAAATAAAAAAGTGCTTGGTACAGAAAATTACTCTTCTATACTTATACCCCAGGTGAAAATATTTTATAAAATTTTTATAAAAATTTTATAAAATTGATTTTATATAATTATTATAAAGTTTTATATGTAATTGATCTTATAGAAATATATATATTTTTTATAAATTGTTGTATACTATTCTATAAAATAAACGTATTATAATATGGAATTTATTTTTCGCGCTGAAAATCAATAAAGTTGACTTTATTTACCTCTTTTTAGAGAGTAAATACGCATTTAAATCCCTCCGGGAATAAAGTAAATTTAGAGGGCAATAATATTCATTATACACAATAATGAATATTATTGCACATTAAATTATAAAATTTATTACTTTTAATCATTTTTCTTTAATATATTTTACTGAAGATATAAAAATGTCATATGTACTTCTAAAAGGTACTACATAATTTTAAAAATTAATGTTCAAATTGTGTTCTTGTTTTTTAGTTAAAATACAGTGGAATGTGTTTTACGGTGATTATTGTTTCATTATTATTATTATTAATGTAATAATGAAATAATAAACAAATTTATGTTATTAAACTTAAGATTATTAAACTCATTTTCAAATAAAGCAGTAAAAATTTTGAAGATGTCTAGTCTTGATTCCAACGTAACCTTTTGTCAATTTTTTTCATAATATATTAAAATTAAAATGTGTAGAAAAGTCATACTTATTTTATGTAACAAACATAAAGGCCTGAAGGAGTCAGATTTATCAAAATATACATTAATAATCACCCAATTACATTCATTTTAGGATTTAAAATCCCTTTAACCCATTAACGCCCAAACGACCAACATTTTTTTTCTTTTTTCGTAGTCATTATTTAATATTTAAATCATGGTACTGATTTTTTTCGTTATAGTTTTGGATGTGTTCTTTCGAATACCGCCGATAAAATTGACTTAACCCTTTTTTGAAAAAAGTTATGATTTTTGAAATTAAAAAAAATACAGAAAATGTATTTAGATCGTTAGATTCATGAACAAAAGTGCATAAAATAGTTATACTTTGACCCTATATTTTTTGTATTTAATTCTTAGATAGTCAAAAATTTTGATTTCAATGTAAAAACACTCAAAAATAGAGAAAAATGAATAAATTTGGTTATTTTTTGTGTATTTTCATTAAAAACAAAATTTTTGACTATCTGAGAATAAAATATAAAAAATATAGGGTCAAAGTATAAGTATTTTATGCACTTTTGTTCATGAATCGAACGATCTAAATACATTTTATAATATGAAAAAAAATTAATTATCAAAAAATAGCGACAAATTTTCTGTATTTTTTTTAATTAAAAAAATCATAACTTTTTTCAAAAAAGGGTTGAGTCAATTTTACCGACGGCATTCGAAAGAAAACATCCAAAACTATAACGAAAAAAATCAGTACTATGGTAGCGCATGATTTAAATATTAAATAATGACTATGAAAAAAGAAAAAAAATGTTGGTCGTTTGTGTAAAAAACGTATTATTTCCCCTTTACATATAAAAATAAATTACGTATTATAATACGTTTATTTTATAGAATATTATATAGAAATTTATCAAAAAATATATATAATTTTATAGGACCAATTACATATAAAACTTTATAATAAGTATATAAAATTAATTTTATAAAATATTTTCACCTGGTAAACTTGAATACTTATTTACTATTAAAATGATTATATTTACTGTTTATTTTGTGTCATTGCTATTTCACAGCTACTTACGGTAAGCATTATAAATAGTTACCAGGACTATGTGGTAACTTAAAATAACAAGTCTACTGTAACTAGAATTAATAGTAAATACGTTTATTGAATCGATAGTCCTGATACATTATGTTAACTATACAAAAAAAATCAAAATCGTTCCATTTACGGCTATTAACCACGTAGCCTGGTGACCATAATTACATTATACTGCGAAATCTGATATAAGAAAACATTTTTTTCAGCACTGTCGGGCTGAATATGTTACTTTCCAGTCCTAATCTCAAAATGAGACATGGTAATTTCTGCCTCCATATGCTGAAAAATTACGACGGACGGAATGAAGGTCAGCCTATTTTCCATCATGCGTGCATAATATACTTTCAATAAATGTTTTCAAATAAATTGTTTTTTTTACCCTTTAGTATTGCTTTAAATACGTGAATTTATCAGAAAATATAATTTATAAAATAAATTGAACAAACATTTTCATAACATCCATTCTAAAAAATAATTTTGTAATTTTTATGGTGGCTCTAACAGATAAAATTAGTGAGATTTATCATTTAATTTGTTAATGTAATGAAAAGATAATTAGTTGTTCTAACATACAATAGTTATCGTAACTATTTAATTGCTTATAGCAACTAACTTTCTGCTATACACGGTGACTTTTTTATCGAACCAAGAAATAAGTTGGTTATTTTAAGTATTACTACCTTACTATTTTTATTGCTCAAATTAAACAAATTTGCATGTGGGAGAACAAATCATTTAGAAAAATTAAAAGAAAAACTTTCTACCAAATTCAACCCACAATTACAATTATGGCCTAGACGTATACCTCGGCTTTACCCTCCCAAAGTATCGAAAGTATTATCTAATGCATCATAAACTGCTGATATAAGGCCATATTAGAGCCTTCAAAAGCATAAATTTAAAAAAAATCATCATAAACTCATGAAAATTGATCCGTTTAATTTAATAAAATAGAACCCATAACATATTATTTGCAGTGTCAAAACATTTGTAGCAGTTAGTTAATTTAATAACTTTTATAAATTAAACATCTTTATGAAAAATTATTTCTAATGCATTAAATCATTGTTAAAGAAAATTCACTCTAACTAACCCATTAACGACCAAAGACCGCATTTTCTGGACCTATATTTGATCGCAAAATTTATTTGTAAAACGGAACAGTGAATTGATCCAAGATACCGCCCCTTATGTTTTTGAGTATGATAAATCCGAAACGGGTTCCAATATTAAAAAATGTTGTTTACAAAAATAAATATGGCGGGTAGTTTATAAAAAATTAGTGAAATTAAAAATAAATTTTTTTTCATGAATTTTTTTCCAGTTTAAAATCCATCCATATCGAAATCTGTCTTCAACCATGAGTGCACAAAATAGTTGAACTTTAACAGGAAAAATTTATATTTGAATATTTTTCTTCAAAATGGCGGTCAAAATGCACAAAAAAATCCTGTTAAAAAATCCTTTTCTCGATATTATTTTTTTTCTGTTAAACTATGAGGTTTAGAAAAAAGTTTTATGAAACAAAAATGCCTTATAATTTGCCAAGGACTCTCAAAAATAGAGAAAAATGAATAAATTTGGTTATTTTTTGTGTATTTTCATTAAAAACAAAATTTTTGACTATCTGAGAATAAAATATAAAAAATATAGGGTCAAAGTATAAGTATTTTATGCACTTTTGTTCATGAATCGAACGATCTAAATACATTTTATAATATGAAAAAAAATTAATTATCAAAAAATAGCGACAAATTTTCTGTATTTTTTTTAATTAAAAAAATCATAACTTTTTTCAAAAAAGGGTTGAGTCAATTTTACCGACGGCATTCGAAAGAAAACATCCAAAACTATAACGAAAAAAAATCAGTACTATGGTAGCGCATGATTTAAATATTAAATAATGACTATGAAAAAAGAAAAAAAATGTTGGTCGTTTGTGTAAAAAACGTATTATTTCCCCTTTACATATAAAAATAAATTACGTATTATAATACGTTTATTTTATAGAATATTATATAGAAATTTATCAAAAAATATATATAATTTTATAGGACCAATTACATATAAAACTTTATAATAAGTATATAAAATTAATTTTATAAAATATTTTCACCTGGTAAACTTGAATACTTATTTACTATTAAAATGATTATATTTACTGTTTATTTTGTGTCATTGCTATTTCACAGCTACTTACGGTAAGCATTATAAATAGTTACCAGGACTATGTGGTAACTTAAAATAACAAGTCTACTGTAACTAGAATTAATAGTAAATACGTTTATTGAATCGATAGTCCTGATACATTATGTTAACTATACAAAAAAAATCAAAATCGTTCCATTTACGGCTATTAACCACGTAGCCTGGTGACCATAATTACATTATACTGCGAAATCTGATATAAGAAAACATTTTTTTCAGCACTGTCGGGCTGAATATGTTACTTTCCAGTCCTAATCTCAAAATGAGACATGGTAATTTCTGCCTCCATATGCTGAAAAATTACGACGGACGGAATGAAGGTCAGCCTATTTTCCATCATGCGTGCATAATATACTTTCAATAAATGTTTTCAAATAAATTGTTTTTTTTACCCTTTAGTATTGCTTTAAATACGTGAATTTATCAGAAAATATAATTTATAAAATAAATTGAACAAACATTTTCATAACATCCATTCTAAAAAATAATTTTGTAATTTTTATGGTGGCTCTAACAGATAAAATTAGTGAGATTTATCATTTAATTTGTTAATGTAATGAAAAGATAATTAGTTGTTCTAACATACAATAGTTATCGTAACTATTTAATTGCTTATAGCAACTAACTTTCTGCTATACACGGTGACTTTTTTATCGAACCAAGAAATAAGTTGGTTATTTTAAGTATTACTACCTTACTATTTTTATTGCTCAAATTAAACAAATTTGCATGTGGGAGAACAAATCATTTAGAAAAATTAAAAGAAAAACTTTCTACCAAATTCAACCCACAATTACAATTATGGCCTAGACGTATACCTCGGCTTTACCCTCCCAAAGTATCGAAAGTATTATCTAATGCATCATAAACTGCTGATATAAGGCCATATTAGAGCCTTCAAAAGCATAAATTTAAAAAAAATCATCATAAACTCATGAAAATTGATCCGTTTAATTTAATAAAATAGAACCCATAACATATTATTTGCAGTGTCAAAACATTTGTAGCAGTTAGTTAATTTAATAACTTTTATAAATTAAACATCTTTATGAAAAATTATTTCTAATGCATTAAATCATTGTTAAAGAAAATTCACTCTAACTAACCCATTAACGACCAAAGACCGCATTTTCTGGACCTATATTTGATCGCAAAATTTATTTGTAAAACGGAACAGTGAATTGATCCAAGATACCGCCCCTTATGTTTTTGAGTATGATAAATCCGAAACGGGTTCCAATATTAAAAAATGTTGTTTACAAAAATAAATATGGCGGGTAGTTTATAAAAAATTAGTGAAATTAAAAATAAATTTTTTTTCATGAATTTTTTTCCAGTTTAAAATCCATCCATATCGAAATCTGTCTTCAACCATGAGTGCACAAAATAGTTGAACTTTAACAGGAAAAATTTATATTTGAATATTTTTCTTCAAAATGGCGGTCAAAATGCACAAAAAAATCCTGTTAAAAAATCCTTTTCTCGATATTATTTTTTTTCTGTTAAACTATGAGGTTTAGAAAAAAGTTTTATGAAACAAAAATGCCTTATAATTTGCCAAGGAGTACTCCCAAATTTTTTCAGATTTTTGGAGAAATTTTTTAATTTTTTAAATTTCTAAAAAATGAAAAAAAAATCAAAAACAATTTGACCGTATTCTTTGACTAATTCTAAGACTTTTTTGTTTTTATAAAAATTTTCTAAAGCCCATAGTTTTTGAGAAAAACTAATAAACATAGTGCGATTTCTTTTCGGTCGATTCAACTTTTAGAATTTTACAATATAATTTCTCGAAAACTATGAGCTTTAGAAAATTTTTATAATAACAAAAAAGTCTTAGAATTAGTTAAAGAATACGTTGAAATTTTTTCTGTTTTTTTTAAATTTTTTGGAAATTCAAAATTTGTGATTTTTTGAAAAATTAAAAAATTTCTCCAAAAAATCTGAAAAAATTTGGGAGTATTCCTTGGCAAATAAAAGACATTTTTATTTTATAAAACTTTTTTCTAAACCTTATAGTTTAACAGAAAAAAAATAATATCGAGAAAAGGATTTTTTTTAAAGATTTGTGCATTTTATCCGCCATTTTAAGAAAAATATTCAAATATAAATTTTTCCTGTTAAAGTTCAACTATTTTGTGCACTCATGGTTGAAGACAGATTTCGATATTAATGGATTTTAACCTTTAGAGGACGGGATGGCTCTTATACGGGCCATGCCAATGATCGACCCTTTACATGTGTTAGTTTTGAGATGTGGGGCATCACAAAAACTCGATTTCTATAGAAAAGTGAGAGAAAACAGTAAACCCAAATCCCCGTCCTCTAAAGGTTAAAAGTGATCCGATATTTTTAGACATTAATTTTATTGAAAAAGATGCTTTTTTGAACCAGAAAATTCCCGTCCTCTAAAGACTAAACTGGAAAAAAAATCATGAAAAAAAATTTTTTTTTAATTTTGCTAATTTTTTAAAAACTATCCGCCATATTTATTTTTGTAAACAACATTTTTTAATATTGGGCCCGGTTTCGGATTTAGCATACTAAAAAACATAAGGGACGGTATCTTGGATCAATTCACTGTTCCGTTTTACAAATAAATTTTGCGATCAAATATAGGTCCAGAAAATGACGTCTTTGGTCGTTAATGGGTTAACATTAGTATACAAAATTCGTTTTGAGATTCTTTAAAGTAGTAATTCGGATGTCTTTGCAGCTATTTTATCTCCATCCAAATGTGCTACAATTTTGAAAAATACAATTCTAAAAAATAAAAAATCATGATAAAAAGCAAACGAATATTGTATCTGAAAGTAAATTATATATTACAATCCGAAAAAGAACTCAAATTTCTAGTAATCTAAACCCAATTAGGTCAAGCTGATTTCATATTCGGATACATCAACCCTCAAAACTTGAGAAAGTGTCTCTATAAGAACACATTTTAATATATTTAAATCAGTGGCCATGAAATCAGTATATGTAGTAAAAAATTTATTTTTTACAAATTTTGTAAATTTCTGCTTGAAATAACTTTGATCTAAACCCGGATTTGATTCGAATTTAGTGGCTGTCAAAACTATAAAAATATTAGTCATCTTCGCTTAAAAGTTTCTTCTCAATTTGACCTTCAAATGCTCTTGAGTCTGACGTGGTGCCGCCAAATGAAATTATCTTAATCTGAACCAATATCGGAATCTGAAGTACAAAATGTATTTTCTACAAAATTTGTAAAGTTGACCTATAATGACCTTCATCTTAACCCGATAAAGGATCAGCGGCTGTCAAAATTGTAGAAATATTAGTGACATCTGCTTAAAACTATTTTCTAAGTTTGACCTTCAAATGGTCTCAAACTTGATGACTTTAAATCAAGCTTAGACTCGGAATCAGCGGGCGATAATGAGAACATATAGGCCTCGTTCTTAACACAGACAATTTTTTTATTTTTATTTTGAGTGACTGTAATCTTTCATGTGTTTAACTTCCAGGTCACTAGGACACAATCTACTATATACCACAAGTAAAAAAATTGATGCAATAAGTCAAAAAAATTATATGGATTTTCGATTTATGATTAGTGCCAATCCGCAAGTCAGATGGATTTTTTATTTTTAATTAGAGAAAATCCATACATCAAAAGGACTTTGGATTTATAATTAAAGAAAATATTTTAGTCAAAAGGATTTTGGACTTATAACTAAAGGAAATCCTTTAATCAAAAATATTTTGGATTTATAATAAAAGAAAATCCTTTAATCAAAAGGATTTTGGATTTATAATAAAAGAAAATCCTTTAATAAAAGGATTTTGGATTATGACTAAAGGAAATCTTTTAATCAAAAGGATTTTAAATTTTTAACTAAAGGGAATCCTTTAATCAAAAGGATTTTGGACTTATAACTAAAGGAAATCCTTTAATCAAAAGGATTTTGGATTTATAACTAAAGGAAATCCTTTAATCTAAAGGATTTTGGATTTGAAGACAATAAATTCTGCAATTCCAAGGTTGATTTCGGATTCGTGATTTGAAGAATCATAAGTTTCACGACCCTGAGAGATAGACGAGACGACGGGAGAAGAAGTAGATCTGTTTGGAGGTGTAGTTTAGGAGAAAAATAATTTAATAGAAGACGAAGACTTCTAAACCATGAAGGCAGCTGAACTAACCGATCGGAATGCCAATGAAATCATAGGCCACTTATCGCTCATGAGACTCCATCATGCGTCCTCATTTCAAGAAGACCTGTCCCGATATCCGACGTGAGACACATGATTAACAGATTGAGAGAGAAAAGACAACCGTCATTTGCACAAAAGTCAGCAGAATCCGAAATGACCAATAACAGAGATACGGAAAAACCAAAATCATATGTATATAGGACCAATAAAACTGACCAACTGCTAACAATTTCGCCTCGCCTACGCAACCATTAACAATAACGCGAGTACTAATCTTGTTTTATTAAATTTCTGCTTCAGATAACTCATTAAGTTTCCAATCCTATCACGATAATTTTGGTTACAAAGTTTTTTTCCTTTTATCTCTTTTATCCGACAAAGATATTAATCGTCCTTTTTGTTCACAGATCGAGATCACACCGCAGAAAAACATTCAACGACCATGGACAAGGTGAGAAAGATATTCCGCTCGGCCGATGAAACCGGCAATATTATTTGCCTTCTAATCGGTCACTTTACCATCGGCATACTCTTTCAACTATTCGAGGAGTACGGGGAGATACTAAGTATTGAAAATGAGCCGTAGTCCCCCGGGAACGGCGATAATTCTTTCGCCCGAAGCGTAGACGTCATTGGTGTGGAGCTAAGCTTCAAAGACAAACTAAGAAATAAACCGACCACCTCGACCAAATGCGACCACGGTATAATGCGGAGAAACGAACGAGCAAGAACATCCAGATTGTCGATACCGTCGCCATCTCGCGCGAGAACCCACTCGTGTGATAGATGGCCCGATAGGGGAGGAATGCGGAGAGTGAAGAATGAAGCTGGACGCCGGATTCACGTCATCATCCCCTCCTACATATGGAACAATGAGGCTCTTCGCGACTTCCGTCGCTATGACCCGGTCGAATATTTCAATGACTTCACGAACAATGACGGAAAGTGGATGGCTTTCCTATGATATTATACCTGAGACGCGTCTATAGCCCTGATGGCAGAAAAAAGATATAGGCATGTTGGCCCACAGGCAATGACCACATATGTTGGCCCTCTGAAGCGGCCATGTCACCGATGCTCGAGAATGGTCAAAGGTCGCAAACTTTAGAACCACTTGAGCATATGCTACTTTAAAACAACCCACACGAAACAAGAGGCCCGCCCGGAAGGCAAGGATCAAGCCAAGGAAACGATCGACCAGGAAACTATAATATAAATTCCCTTAAGCGTGCCAAGAAAGAAGGCAATTAGGAAATAAGTGACCTCTGTAATCCAGTGACAATTCGCTAACAAGTAAAATAACTAAAGATTAAGTATGACCATTTTCTCTCTCTAAAATCTAGGACCACCGTAGTTATAAAATACAAATTATGTTTTATTTTCATTCATAATTACTCTCATTTTTTTCATTTATTCTTCTTTGCCGAGGATGTACCGAAGATTTACGTATTTTATTTTTTTATTTTTTAACCCTTTATTGTTACTAAAGTTGTAACTGAAGTGTATAATTTAATTATATTTCATATTTTACCAACGTTATATTATATTAAATGTGCATATACTTTTACAACGTAGTATAAGGCGCCCAGTATTCAATTTTGTTTAGCTTAAGCGATAAGGGAGAAATGCAAGCGTTGCATTATTCCATCTAAAGAAAGTAGGTATAAGTAAGATGCAGACGATGGAGGAACGAAGCCTGACCAGCAGGAAAGGAAGGAAGCGGGGGCAACCCCACCAATTGCTTTTTGTTCCTTGGTTAGGCTGACCGAGAAGTCGCTCCTGAGCATTAGAGCTTGTACCGAAATCAAATAGTAAAGACTATATGATCGTACTCTTAGCGCAGCGGGGTAATTAATAAAAAAAAAGTGAGCCATCGCAATGCAATGAAAGGAAAAAAAAATTTTTAGATTTATGTTATGAAATATATATTATTTACATAAAAAATTATACAAGAAAAACTATTACACAAAGAGCCTCTCCAAGTGTACATACTTATACATACTAATTAGTCCAGGCAAATTAGACTTTTTTCAAAAAAGATTTTAAGAGGCAGTTTTATTTGTTATTGAACACATTAATATGCGACAAATTCAAGAGAATCGGGAGATTAAAAAATGGCCGAATTGGAAATGTCAAGCCTTATTATTTAATTATTTAATTTTTTGATTATTTAATTATTTAATTACTTTACGCATTTTAAATAATTTATTAATCAATAAATTAATACCAAAGATATCTTAGAAACCACTTCATCGAATAAACTGAAATTTTAACAATAATGTTTTTAATCGCACTTAAATGAAACAGAATTTTGTCATTAAATTCGAAATGTTAATCTACATTATATTAAAGTTATCTTTTTGAGCGACTTTGTAAAAACTCCCCTATTCTTGCAAAAAATACTTAAAACATATATATTTTATGATAAATATGTGTAACCCCGCGTAAAAAAATTAAAGTTTATATGAACTTTATATAAACTTTAGGTTTGGCTAAACTTGATATGGGGTTGTCCAACGAGACTGAGCCGAACTTGTGCAATTGACTGTTCAAGTTTGGCGAAAGTATATCAAATGTTCATCTGAAATTCATATAAAGTTTTTATAAAGTTTTTTTACAATTAATGACAAATAAAATATAGTTTATACCAAGTTTAGCTGAACTCAATATCAACGTGATAGCAAGTTCAGGTTTATAAAGTCATATAATGTTGATATCAACATACCCAAAGAAAAATTTTAAAAATCTGCTTTAACTGACATCAGTAAGAATACATCGGTTAGAAAAATGGAGATATATTCCAGAAAATTCGAATTCGTCACTGAAAAGTGTTGTCCATTTCCTTAGTTTTGATGACATAACCTGAAAGAAGAAATTTAAAAAACCGCAAAGTATCTATTTTTACATATTAATATATTAATTAAAACATAATTATAAACATAAAAATTTTAATTTAAATAGAGAAAACTTATCTGATCCCAAATGAGTCTTCTTGTGTCGTATTTTTCATGCTAACATCATCGTCCAGATTACGCCTTACGTACACCGATCGCGCAACGTTGTTCTTTTAACACGTTTACACACTAAACGGCGACTCATAATGATTACAATTGCACAAAGAATGCAATTTATCAATCTTTCAAATTTGCAAAAGACAGCCTGGTCCGCTAATCCTTTTCGCGCTGCTCTCGCGAGTGAAACTGACGCTAAGGTTAGCTGCCAAAACAACATTGTTTTGTTTTTTTTGTCGGCTAATTTATCGATATCTAACCAATACGTCAGTACCCTTGCGAATGCGGCGCGAGAAGGACCAGCAGACCAGGTTATTTTATGCAAATCTGACAGTTTGATAAGTGCAATTGTAATCATCGTGAGTCGCCGTTTAGTGTGTAAACGTGTTAAAAGAGCAACGTTGCGCGATCGGTGTACGTAAGGCGTAATCTGGACGATGATGTTAGCATGAAAAATACGACACAAGAAGACTCATTTGGGATCAGATAAGTTTTCTCTATTTAAATTAAAATTTTTATGTTTATAATTATGTTTTAATTAATATATTAATATGTAAAAATAGATACTTTGCGGTTTTTTAAATTTCTTCTTTCAGGTTATGTCATCAAAACTAAGGAAATGGACAACACTTTTCAGTGACGAATTCGAATTTTCTGGAATATATCTCCATTTTTCTAACCGATGTATTCTTACTGATGTCAGTTAAAGCAGATTTTTAAAATTTTTCTTTGGGTATGTTGATATCAACATTATATGACTTTATAAACCTGAACTTGCTATCACGTTGATATTGAGTTCAGCTAAACTTGGTATAAACTATATTTTATTTGTCATTAATTGTAAAAAACCTTTATAAAAACTTTATATGAATTTCAGATGAACATTTGATATACTTTCGCCAAACTTGAACAGTCAATTGCACAAGTTCGGCTCAGTCTCGTTGGACAACCCCATATCAAGTTTAGCCAAACCTAAAGTTTATATAAAGTTCATATAAACTTTAATTTTTTTACGCGGGACATAAGTTGATGCATCATATTACTGACAAAAAAATTATTGCTATAATTACTAAGTGATATAAAAAAAACTAGTGGGGCCGAAATATGTAAAAACTATACGCTTTTACATTCCAGGCACGATCATTACAATAATATTAAATGGTTATGTGTTGATGGTGCCTTTCACCTATTTACATTAAAAAAAATTTGATTAAAAAAAATACATATGTACATAATTTACATATGTTTATATAAAACCGTATAGTTTATTTGTTTTACATTAATGTTCCTTCTAAAGAATATTTGGTAAAACAATATTAATAGGACGTATATTTTGGACAGTAATGTTAAGTAAATATGATAAAATATTGTGCAATTTAAATTTTTCTATATGAAACAATATACTTTATTTATTCGATATAGAGCAGCATTCATGTATAATTGTTTGTTAATTTTTGAAGAAATTAATTTGTATGAAGCTTTGTTTTTTTATTATGCAGCTGGTGGAATGGTTGCTGGAGCATTATATAAATTTAATTTAGGTCCCAAAGATGTGGTATCGGGTGCCTTCTTTGGTAGTATATTTAGAGTAGTGTATGGTTCCTATATGTACTTTATGTTTAAATTGATGAATTTGTCAAGTGAAAAACTAGGTGAACAAAGTCATAAATTGAAATATGTACATGAAGAGTGAATTATTAATTTCTATTTTAAATTACAATGTTATTAGTAACATGTAAACGTTAATCATTTCTTTTTTTTATTAATTAAATAAATTAAGAAAAATTAAGAAAAAAGTAATTATAATATTTGAAAAGACAAATATATTTAAGTAATATAAAATCAATATATTCTTAGAATTCGCGGACACAATAAATTCGTTATGTTTATTTAACGTTCAAGTCCAAATTTTTCAAGTTTAAGAACAAAGCTTTTGTTTAATTTTATTTACAAATTTTAATTAAATTTTAATTTAAAATTTTAGAATAATTTGGACATATTGAAAACATGCTTTACAGGGTTTGACGTTTAGATTATTTCAAAATTTTATTTTTGTGTGTGGTAAATATTTTTTACTGTTTTATATTTTTTTATATCAAATTTTGTTATAATAATATTAGTTTTTTTTAATACATAAAATTTTTTATTATAATTCTTTTTTTTATTCGATTTTTTGTATTAAAAAATAAATAAAAAAAGAGAATTGTTATAAATAAATATTTTTGTAAAAAAATTAAAAAAATTTGAAATTCAAATTTGGATACAGGACGCGGGTTATATAAAATGCGATATACATTATACTTATGTGTATATGATGGCGCTGCTGGCACTATTTAAACGGACAATAAATATAATGTTAGTTTATTTATTTTATTGTGTATATAAAATTATGTATATACATTATGTATATATATATTACGTATACGCATAGTTTTTATATGATTTTCATGAAGTTTTACTGTATGATATTAGTTATTCAAATATAAAGTTAAGGGGATGTCGGAGCTATAGCCTCCATCAAAAGCCGCTCGATCTCTCGGTTTCGAATGGCGCTGTAGTCAGGTGTCAATTTCTACGATAAACGTACTTAAAACATAAATTATAAATTTTACAGCTACATAGAGCTGTTGAAAGATACTTTCCCCCCTAGCTATGACTAAACTTAAGGTAATTATAATATTACTCTTGGAATCAAATGTTTATTTTTTTAAAGAAATGTGAAATACGTCTCATATTCAATGAATCTATATCTGCCGTAATGCTACACGCAACGTATTTCACATTTCTTTAAAAAAATAAACATTTACTGCCAAGAGTAATATTACAATTACCTTAATTTTAGTTATAGCTAGGGGGGAAAGTATCTTTCAACAGCTCTATGTAGCTGTAAAATTTATAATTTATGTTTTAAGTACGTTTATCGTAGAAATCGACACCTGACTACAGCGCCATTCGAAACCGAGAGATCGAGCGGCTTTTGATGGAGGCTATAGCTCCGACATCCCCTTAAGTGAGCATTACAAAATAGCAGAAGCTCTTGTCCAGTATTTGTCCAATGTTGGCAGTGTTCGAAATAATAGAATAATAACTATTTTTGGATGGTAAATAATTTTTATTTATGATTTAGTTAATTTATTTATTGTATAAGATTTATATTTTATTTATTTTTGAAAATATTAAGTTGCCGTAAGTTGTCAATAACTAAGTAATATTTATTTTTTTTACATTTTATTTATTATTTAAATTGTAGAATACTTTATAATTAAATTCAAAGATAATTTATACAAGATAATTATGAATTATAGGAGTAATTCACGTACTAGTCAGTTTTAATACAAAAGTAACAATGGTAGTGAGTCGAACAATAATGGTTCAATTCAACAATAACCACGAGCCTCTTGTTTTGTATTGGGATAGTTTTGGCGATGTTTAATCTTTCTCAAGGTTGATATGGTATACATTAACGGTTTGTAACATTTTATTATTACATTTTTTAATTTATTTTAAATTACATTAAATTTGCATTTAATGTTGTATTTATTATTTTACTATTAAAGTTCTTATTATGTAATAATAAATACAATAATTTAAAAGAATGGCACTTATAATTATTAAGGGGTCAAGCCTGGGTTAACTGCTCAAAAAATCGATTTTTTTTTTATTAACTTTTTTAGAAGTATTTCTTATATAAAACATTATCCCAAAATTTGAAAAACAAAAAAAAATTTTTTCGCAAGTTATAATTGAATAAAGTAAGCATTAATGGACATTTTTTCTCTAAAATTATTTTTGCAATAAAAACATTTTATTTTAATTTAACTAAAACAATAATTGCAAGGTTTTCAACGTTTACATACAAGTATATTAAACTATCAAGCGTAGAGTTTGGTAAAGTAGAAATCTACTTTACCATACGATTCAAATTTAATAGTTAATAAATAAATGATTCCTTTTACTCTAATATACTGCACAAATACGTACAGTTTTATTTGAAGTAAATATTGTCTGCATTGATAAAGTATTTACATTATTTTAGTAAATACTCAGTGGATTTTAAATTAAAAGTATATTTTTGACTATAAATTTTATTAGTTTTAAAAAATTAATTATAAATTTATACAAAAAAAGAGCAGTAAAAAAATGCCAGACTCAAGGAATAGAATACATGGTACATCTGCTCATAAAAAAATTATCAACATCAGTAAGAACCAACTACGATGTACTTTCATCAACATCAATGGAATTCACAACACCAAAGCTACAATCCAGATCAAGTAAAAAGTTAAAAACTGATACCATTGAAGAAAGTAGCACACAAAATAGAATTATAGATATATCACTACTTTTCCCAATATTAGAAGAATTTTTAGTTTGTCAGATTGTCATGGTACAGTTAAATTTTCTGAAGTTGATGTGAGAGGTTTGGGAAGTAAAATAACAATAACATGTACAAACTGTTATAAGGTATTTGTTATTGATTTGAGCAGAAAAGTTGGAGAAGAAAGTAATGTTTATGAAATAAATTGGCGTATAGTGCACACAATGAGAACTCTTGGTCATGGGCATGCTGGTTTAGTTACTTTTTGTGGAAATATGGATTTGCTGAGTCCAGTTTCTCACAGTAATTATGACATTATTAATACAGAGATAGAAAATGTTTGTAAAAAAGTTGGTAAAGAGTCTATGAAAGCAGCTATTATATGATTCAACGCGTCAGAATTGCCATATAAGTGTATCAGGTGATGGTTCTTGGAGGAAGCGAGGATTCAATTCTCTTCAAGTTGTTGCAAGTTTGATACTGCATGAGAATGGAAAAGGAATTGACGTTTCTTCAAAGCAATCTATTTGCAGAGCATGTGAATTGCGACCAAAAGAAGGCACAGAAGAATATAGAGAATGGTACAACGTACATCAAACTAATTGCTCTGCCAACCACACTGGTAGTTCTGGCAAGATGGAAGTAGATGGAATTGTAGTTTCAAAGATCTGAATCACTTTATGGCATAAAATATGCTAATTATATTGGAGATGGAGACTTTATAAAGCTAAGAGAAGTTTATAAAGCTTTGTGCGATGTCAAAGCATATTGAGGTTTGTAACACTTTCACAAATACACATAAAATAACTTCAACCACATAATATCACACTAAGCACAAATACACTGAACATAAGAAACCACTTGTTGATATAATTTTATCCGTATACTGCAAATAATGTATTATATCTAAGTGTTGACACATTGGTTATGCTGAAATGGAGAAACAAAGAATCAATTTCTTGACATAAACAAAATATAAATTTAAGGTTATGCAAATACTTATCTGATATAATTTGTTCATGCAGTTTTATAAACCACTTGTTTCTTTTATTTATTTTATTTAGATACTATATATATATATAATATATAATTGTTGGAATAAAACAGGAGAGGAAGGGCTTGGCTTCAATGATAAACTCACGGTTTATATTAAAAAAGATAAACTGTTTATTCTATATATATATACATAATATGTATGTACACTGGGGAAGGCCTTGGTACATCCGACCGTGTCGGGATCCGTGGCTCGAGTGCAGTAGCGGGAGAAACCGATCTCATCGCGCCGCCGCTTGCGTCGCTTCCTCCGGGGTCCTCCCCACTCCTCGTTACTCAGTTGGTAACGATAGAGAGAGAGAGAGAGAGAGAGAGAGAGAGAGAGAGAGAGAGAGAGACTATCACGTCTTATTTCCAACAATAATATATAATTCTACTTGATATTATAATAGCTCAAAACTGAACTACAAACGTGTGGCTGGTGCACACTTCCATTAACAGCTGTAACACTATCTATGCCTCTCTCTTTCTCTATCACGTGACAAGGCTATTCGAAAAATCAATAATCTTATGGAAGACTTGTCTTGTGAGAGAGAGAGAAAGAGATATTGTACACAACTGTCGAACAGTATTTGTTTTTACTGCATTCTTTACATATTTTTAATTAAATTTAATGCTTATAATAAAAATTATAATAAATTATAATATTTTTTATCAAAATATTTTTTAAAATCCATATAATCATGCATTAATATTCAATAATAGCTAAGTATTCTTGTAGTTTTAAAAAATTTTATTCCTCTTTTTATAAAGAAACTGATTCTTGAAGTTGATTTTCTGTTATTTTAGATAATACATGTATATTAAAAAAATATACTGAGTATTATATTAATAAAACCAGAAAAAAAGTCATTATAAACCTATTAAATATATATATTATTAAGATTATATATATATAAAGTGTATGATACCTGAAGAATATGGTATTAGAATTATAAAATAAGTAAAACTTTAAATCTAATAAGTGAAACTTTAAATGCATTTATCTCATTATTGGTTTTTTAATGATTTTAGCTTACTTGCCGCAGGTTATTTCAGAGCCAGGTTGATGAATCACTTTGAAATTTTGGGGAAACTTTTAAAATATATATTTCTACGGACTTATGTTGCCCAATTTTCAAAAAGATAAGTTTTAGGTGAATGTTATGTACGTATACGTACATAACATTCACTATTTTTCTTATTATTATCAACTTTTATATTTAATACATTGTTATTAAATTTTTTTTCAGAAAAAGAAAAACATAAGTCTGTAAACATATTTTCCATGAACATTTTAAGACTTATTAGACATTAAAAGATGCATTCAGTGCTTCAATATCCTGCGGCAACTGCAAAAATTGATCAATTTTTTAATATCATTATAAGTTTAATAACCAGAATTAAAAATGCATAATAAACATTTTTTATATTGATAACTATAAAGTATAATGTATATATATTATATAAAAAAAATAAATTTGTAAGAGAAAATAAAAAAAAAAATTATTCCAATAAGAATTGTTTATTTATTTAAAACATTTAACCCAGGCTAGACCCCTTAAAACCGAGAACATATTCAGGGTAAATATATAAATTATATAGATGTTAATTTTGAAATAAGCTTATAAAATTTATAATATAAACGCAGTATAATTTTTATTTAACATATATAATAATTGTTAAATTATGTAATTATGCAATATTAATTAAAGTGTTTTGCGAACATCATTAAGATTTTCAATCCATTAACTGATGTTTAATGTGTTATCTTCTAACAACTTTTATTACTTAATGTGATAGTTTTTACGTTTTTGAATATTTAGCTTTATTTTCTATTACAATAATAATAGGTTTTTCTTTTTTTTTATATTTACAGAAGTAGTGCTGATACAAGTTCAATCGAAGGTATCTTAGCTAGTATAGTTACGGTGGTGCTCCGCAATCATTGCCAACGTTCCAACATTTTAGTCATTCGTTTTTGAAAGTAAACGGTTTCACTCGACAAGTGTATCATAAATATCATTCACGTTGTTTAAAAGGTAAGATATTAAAAAACCTTGAATTTACTTTTTGTAACTAAAAAGGGAAGTATATGACCTCTGGGAAACGGATCTCATCCTAACTTTGGTATGTCTTTTATAATATAAAAATATGAAGAAAGCCAAGTTATCTCTTGCCAATGGCCACTTTTACGGAAGTTATTCGACATCCAATAATAATAGCAGAAAAATTACTTCTAATTCGGTCGCTTATAACTCGGAAACAAATAAAGATAAACAATCGAACCAAAAACCAGAAGAAAGTTGAGTTCACGTAGATATGGTTTGAAAAAAGAGAAGCTCAAATTGCTTAATTTGAAGCAAAGTTATGAAGAAAATTAGAAATTGAAGACTATTAGGCCAAAATTTAATATGAAAAATTTATTGTTTCTTTTGGCCTAATAGTCTTCAATTTCTAATTTTCTTTATAACTTTGCTTCAAATTAAGCAATTTGAGCTTCTTTTTTTTCAAACCATATCTAGTTGAACTCAACTTTCTTCTGGTTTTTGGTTCGATTGTTTATCTTTATTTGTTTCCGAGTTATAAGCGACCGAATTAGAAGTAATTTTTACTGCTATTATTATTGGATGTCGAATAACTTCCGTAAAAGTGGCCATTGGCAAGTGATAACTTGGCTTTCTTCATATTTTCATATTATAAAAGACATACCAAAGTTAGGATGAGATCCGTTTCCCGGAGGTCATGTACTCCCCTTGTAAGTTATAAATTCTTGATGTGATGATGATTATTATAATATGTTTTCTTTTCTTAGCTAAAGAAATCATGTTCATATTAATCATATTGTTATATTCATTATTTATAAAATTTACATAAAGTCATTCACTTTAGAATTCATTGAATCTCTTTTTATTTCAGAGCGTAAACAACTTGGTATAGGGAAGTTACAAGAGGTGAACACACTCTTCCAATTTTGGTCATTTTTCTTAAAGGAGAATTTCAATTGCACTATGTACAAAGAGTTTAGGACAATAGCTTATGAAGATGTATGTGAAGGATATTGTTATGGGTTTAAGTGTCTGTTTTGATTTTATAATTACTGTTTAAAACAAAAATTCAGACCACGACTTTATAAAGATTTTTAAGTGGAAACAGTGAAAAATTATAAAAGTGGTACGTGCATTTATCTACATAAGACATATATTCAGAATTTTTAGATAGAAATTGCATTTTACGGTACAAATAAAATTTATACTTTGAAACTGTTATATTAAAATATATTATTAAAAAATTTTAAGATAGATTACAATGTAATTGTCTATTAACAGGTATATTATTTTATACATACATATATTATTTTTTTAGAAAGAAAAGTATGGCTTAAACATTTTTGGAGAAGGAGGAGGAGAGTATAAAACATTTGTTTAAATTGTCTTTTGTACATCAAAAGTAATGTAATGTAAGTTTTTATTATCACATAAAAGAAAATAATTTTTTACTTTTTGTAAAGCATGAATATGAAAGTGTAGTGCATTTAAATGATGAAGTCATACTAGTTGGGTACCTGAATTTCAAAAAAGTACGCCTTCAAAACAAAAATGTTAAATAGGAATCATTTTTAGTAACAATGATAATAATTTCAATATTTATTTTTCATTTTTTACATAAATATAATTAATTTTAGAATGGTGTACAAAATTTGACACTTCAAGAAAGACTGAAAAATTGGCGGTAAAGGCGTCACTTGACTATATTTCTGAAATAGTTGGACCAGATTTACAAGATGGTAGCAATTTATCTGATGACGAAACTGATGAACCGGAGAAAGATATTAAAAACTTACATACAACAAATACTGATAAAAGAAAATGATATTACAGCAACAATAATTATACAATAGAAGTAAAATTTTAAACGTTTTTTCATATTCTTTTGATTACTTTAACCGATTTTCTATGTTTATCTTCGAAAATATTGTTTTGAGCGTTAACGGGATGTCGGACCCGAATTACAGGGATCTACCCTTTCCAACCCAAAAATTATAACGAAAAAAGTAAAATAAAAATTTGAAAAAATTTGTAATCGTTATTCAAAATTTTTTTGAGATCCTGGAGCTCCGATTTTTCAAGATTATTTCATTTTTCATGAATTATGCAGAAAAATACGAAACGTCGGTAACGTAAATTTCGAAAAATAGGCACATCTTCCAACCCAAAAAAGTTGTTGCTATTATTAATAGAAAAATGGTAAAAAAATCACGAATAATCCTGAAAGCAAACTGTAGGACCTGGAGCTCTGCTTTTTTCGATAAATTAAATTCCTAACCATTAAAACTAATTAATAAACTTGCTATTTTTAGGGTCCGACATCCCCTTAAGTGTACAAAATGAAAAAGTTTTGTAATTTTGTGACGAATATTTTGTCTATTTACACTTTTTATATAAAAATGATACATTTCAATTTATAACGAAAAAACGTGCTATTTTGTAGATTTTTAATGATTTTCTTTGTTTTTATGTACGTATCTTTAAAAATATTGCTCGAATCAGAAAGTGTTGTATAGGAAAAAGTTTTATAATTTTAAGACGAAAATTTTGTCTAAATTCATTATGTACGTAAGAACAGTATTTTTGGAGATAATATGCATAAACCAATTTTACGAAATTGTAAAACGCTCCATAACTTCCACAATTTATGAGCGATACATCTGAAAATAGGACCACAGAGTTCTATAATTATAACAAATATACCCTGTAAATTTCAGCTCAATCGATTAAAAATTAGCAGAGTTATCTTGGTCACAGGATTTCATACATACACACATTCATACATACATTTTAGGGAAAGGTTTGGATGGGTTCTATGTTGCATAAATTTTATTTGTATATCAAAATATATACTTTTTTGAGATATCACATATTTTGCGATGATGAAAATATAAGGCACTTCCGTGTAACGATCGTGCCTAAAAACCGATAAATTATAATGTCCGTCCGTCCGTCCGACAAACATTATTTTGGCGTGAGAGAGACAGTGAGAGGAAGAGATAGGGCGACAGATAGAGAGAGAGAGAGAGAGAGAGAGAGAGAGCGAATATATCTCTCTTACTCTCTATCTTATTCTTTCTCTCTCACTCTCTTTATCTCTCATTCTCTCTCTCTCTATCTCTTTATCTCTAATTCTCTCTCTTTATCTATCTCATTCTCTCTCTCTATCTCTTTATCTCTAATTCTCTCTCTCTATCTACCTCATTCTCTCTCTCACTCTATCTCTTTATCTCTCATTCTCTCTCTTTATCTATCTCATTCTCTCTCTCTATCTATTTATCTCTCATTCTCTCTTTATCTTACTCGCTCCCACTCTCGCACTCTGTCACCTCTCTCTCATTCTCTAACTCCCATTCGCTCTGTCACTCTCTCTCTCTCATTCCCTAACTCCCATTCGCTCTTTCTTATTCTCTCTCTCTTTCTCTCTATCTTTCATGCTCTCTCTTTCTCTCTATCTTTCATTCTCTCTCTCTTTCTCTCTATCTTTCATTCTCTCTTTCTCTCTAATTCTCTCTCTCTTTCTCTCTATCTTTCATTCTCCCTCTCTTATTCTCTCTCTCTCTTTCTCTCTATCTTTCATGCTCTCTCTCTTACTCTCTCTCTCTATTTCTCTTTATCATTCAATCTCTCTCACTAATTCTCTTTCTCTTTCTCTCTATCTTTCATTCTCTCTCTCTTATTCTCTTTCTCTTTCTCTCTATCTTTCATTCTCTCTCTCTTAATCTCTTTCTCTTTCTCTCTATCTTTCATTCTCTCTCTATCTCTCCTTCCATCTATCATTCTCTCTCTATATCTCTCTTACTCTCTATCTTATTCTTTCTCTCTCACTCTCTATATCTCCCATTCTCTCTCTTTATCTATCTCATTCTCTCTCTCCCTATCTCTTTATCTCTAATTCTCTCTCTTTATCTATCTCATTCTCTCTCTCTATTTCTCACTCTCTCTCTTTATCTTACTCGCTCCCACTCTCGCACTCTATCACTCTCTCTCTCATTCTCGCACTCGCTCTCTATCTCCCATTCACTCTTTCTTATTCTCTCTCTCTTTCTCTCTATCTTTCATTCGCTCTCTATTATTCTCTCTCTTTCTCTCTATCTTTCATGCTCTCTCTCTTATTCTCTCTCTCTTTATCTCTATCTTCCGTTCTCTCTCTCTAATTCTCTCTCTATCTTTCTCTCTATCTTTCATGCTCTCTCTCATTCTCTCTATCTTTCATCCTCTCTCTCCCTCTATCTCTCTCCCTCTCTCTACCTCTCATTCTCTCTCTCTCTCTCTCTCTATCTCTATATCTCTCATTCTCTCTCTTTATCTTACTCGCTCTCATTCTCGCACTCTATCACTCTCTCTCTCATTCTCGCTCTCGCTCTCTATCTCCCATTCACTCTTTCTTATTTTCTCTCTCTTTCTCTATCTTTCATTCACTCTCTCTTATTCTCTCTCTCTTTCTCTCTCTCTTTCTCTCTATTTTTCATTCTCTCTCTCTCTCTATATCTCTCCCTCTCTCTCTCCCTCTCTCTACCGCTCATTCTCTCTCTCTCTATCTGTTTATCTCCCATTCTCTCTCTTTATCTTACTCGCTCCCACTCTCTCACTCTATCACTATCTCTCTCATTCTCGCTCACGCTCTCTATCTCCCATTCACTCTTTCTTATTCTCTCTCTCTTGCTCTCTCTATCTTTCATTCTCTCTCTCATGTAAACTCTCTCTTTCTCTCTATCTTTCATTCTTTCTCTCTCTATCTCTCTCCCTCTCTCTCTCCCTCATTCTCTCTCTCTCTCTCTCTCCCTCTGTCTCTCCTCTCCACCTATCACTCTCTCTCTATCTCTCCTTGCATCTATCATTCTCTCTCTCTCTCTCTCTCTCTCTCTCTCTCTCTCTTTCTCTCTCTATCTCTTTATCTCTCATTCTTTCTCTTTATCTATCTCATTCTCTCTCTGTCTCTCTATCTCTTTATCTCTCCCTCTCTCTATCTCTCATTCACTCTCTCGCTCTTTCTTCGTCTCTCTATCTCTCATTCTCTCTCTCTCTCTCTCTCCCTCTATCTTTTTATCTCTCATTCTCACTCTTTATCTTACTCGCTCCCACCCTCGCACTCTATCGCTTTTTCTCCCATTCTCGCTCTCCTCTATTTCTCCCATTCACTCTTACTTATTCTCTCTCTCTTTCTCTCTATCTTTCATTCACTCTCTCTTATTTTCTCTCTTTCTCTCTATCTTTCATTCACTCTCTCTTATTTTCTCTCTTTCTCTCTCTTTTTCTCTACCTATCAATCTCTATCTTTTATTCTCTCTCTCTTTCTCTTTATCTTTTATTCTCTCTCTCTCTCTCTGTCTCTCATTCTCTCCCGCACTTTATTTTCATTCTCTCTTATTCTCTCTCTCTTTCTCTCTATCTTTCTTTCTCCCTCTTTCTCTCTCCCTCTCGCTATCTCTCATTCTCTCTCTCTCTCTCTCCCTATCTGTCTCTCTATCTCTTCCTCTCACTATCTCTCTCGCTCTGTCTCATTCTCTTATTCTCCGTCCGTCCGTCCGTCCGTCCGTCCGACAAACATCATCGTGGCGTCAGAGAGAATGAGTCAGAGCGAGAGAGACAGTGAGAGGAAGAGATAGGAAAACAGATAGAGAGAGAGAGAATGAGAGATAGAGAGAGGGAGACAGAGAGAATGAAATGAAAATAGAGATTGAATGATAGAGAGAAAGAGAGAGAATGAAAGATAGAGAGAAAGAGAGAGAATAAGGGAGAGTGAATGAAAGATAGAGAGAACGGAAGAGAGAATAAGAAAGAATGAATGGGGATAGAGAGCGAGAGCGAGAATGAGAGAGAGAGAGAGAGAGAATGAGAAGTAGAGAGAGAGAGAATGATAGGTAGAGAGTGAGAGAGAATGAGAAGTAGAAAGAGAGAGAGAATGAGAGGTAGAGAGTGAGAGAGAATGAGTAGTAGAGAGAGAGAGAATGAGAGGTAGAGAGTGAGAGAGAATGAGAAGTAGAGTGAGAGAGAGAGAATGAGAGGTAGAGAGTGAGAGAGAATGAGAGAGAGTGAGGGAGTGCGAGAGTGACAGTGAGTAAGAATGAGGGACTATGAGAGGGAGAGACTGATATAGCGCGAGAGTGAGATCGAGTAAGAATGAGGGAGAGTGAGGGAGTCCGAGAGTAAGAGTGAGTAAGAATGAGGGATTGTAAGAGGGAGAGAGTGAATATGAATGAGGGATTGTGAGGGAGCGTGAGGGAGAGAATGAGAGAGAGAGAGAATGAGAGAGAGAGAGAATGAGAGATATAGAGAGAGAGAGATTGATTGATTGATGTATTTATTGGGCCAGTTATGGGGTAGAAACCCCATAGGCACGAAAGCGAGCTGATACATAGAGTAAAACTTTTTTTAAACTAGATAATAGTATAAAATTGCATAACAAAAATATATAATAAAAACCATGACAGAGTAAAGAATTATAATAACAAAATAAAATATATGTACAATTGATTAATAGATTAATAAATTAAAACTTAAAAATAAATAACAAAATAGTTAAATAACAAAATAGTTAGCGTTCGCATATCAACCGCAATATAAAATAAAAAAGAATATATAATGAATACAATGAATAAATAAATAAATAGTAACAAAAATGACGTATAATGACGCAATGAAATAACGCAGCAATGCTGATTAAACTTAAACTTATATATCCAAGTAATAGAGAGAATTAGATGTAGGGAGAGAGAGAGAGAGAGAGAGAGAGAGAATGAGAGATCGATTGATAACTATATTTATTTGCGCCAAATTTGATACAACCGGATGGCTCTAATCATATAAAATAGAACATATAAAATAAATTAGACAACTAAAGAAGAATTAATATAACCAATAATACATATGTAAAATAATAATTTACTCTAAATTAAAATTAAAATAATCTACGTCGCAAGCATTGGACATAAAATCGGATAAGTCGCTATCCATCCTCATGGAGAAATTTTTATAATACATTTTAAAAATATTTACATTAGAGCACTCACTTATTCTAGATAAGATATTATCCCACGTTTCCATTGCTAAATAAATAAACGAAGATTTACACGCAAGATTCTTAACATTAGGTAGGTTAAAAACCGTATTTACTCGTTTGGATCTACGCAATTCAATGCCAACAAAAGCCAGCTTATCGAATAAATATTGAGGTGTTTGGGTGGCCAACAATTTATACATAAAAGACCAAGGAAATATTTCCGTCGAACATTTAATGGAAGCCAGTTTAGCTGATCATAGAAAGGCTGCAATACTACCTCACGTATTAGATGAAAAATAAATTTAACAACGGTATTACATATGCGTTGAACTTTAATATTAAGATAAGATGGAAGATCTAGAAATACGAGACAAGCATAGTCAAAGTGAGGAATAATTAAAGCATTAGTCAGCAAAATTCGAGCACGCACAAGGAGACAACTGCCTTTGTAATGTAAAGAGAGTTGAGTTGAGTTGAGTCTTTATTTGGGTATTCTGGGGAAAACCCCGTATACACATCGGTCTGGCTAGGTATAGATTTTTACAATAAAAAATACAAGAATATAAACGCTGTTGCCATCGCAAGTATAAAAACAGTATTTAAAAATAAATAACATGATTTAAAAACAATAACAATAAATAAAATTAAAAAGGCAAATACAACGATGTAAAACTTAACAACTAGATAAAAAATTTAAAACAGAAGAGGTAAAATTTGCGCAAATGGTTAAAAGAAAATAAAAATAAAATAATAAATAAGAGTAATAAAAGTAATAAAAGCACGCAGAATATCCATACGAAGCGGTAAAAGTGACAGCTTAGAAATAAAATAAGAATTAAAAATTAAAATATCCTGTATTAGGCGAATAAAATTGCAGCGCTCGCAGTGATAAATACAAAGTAAAAATAACACAAATTCGCAATACAAAGTATACAATACAATAAAACGAAGAAAATAAATAAATAAATAATTAACATGACAGACAATTTCAATGAACGACTAGACTCAGAGATCAGGCAAGGGAGGGCTTTCCAATCCCTCATTAACCATCCTTAATTATCGAGCTCAGCAAGGTGCAGTGCCAAAGCGGACTTGAAGGAAGGGAAAAGGAGTGGATCAAAGTTAGTAAAAGGTAGAGAGTTAATGAGGCGAGAGGCAGTAATCTGGTAGGAATTGTTAAGGGCTTCTGTTCTAGGAGGTAGGTAGAAAAGGGACGAGGGAGGTAGACGAGATGAAGAACGGGATGGAAAGGAAGAATCACGTAGGACAAAATGGCTAGCGATGTAGGATGGGGAACTATGGGAGATGATGTTGTAGGCACTGCAGCCGATGAATAGAGATCTTCTAAGCCCGACCGACAACCAACCTAACTTAAGGCGGTAAGGCGTTACGTGCTCTCTCCATGGGATGTTTCCCCACACGAATCGAACACACGCGTTTAAAAGTCGGTGTAATTTTAGATTCAAAGTGGCATCAAGGTCGTGGTAGACTGCGCACGCGTAGTCAAAGTGTGGGAAAACAAGCGCTTCTACTAGGTGTTTTCTGTTTTGGCGCGAGAGAGCACGTTTAAAAAATCTTAAGGAGTGTAGGACACCGTGGACCCGCTGCGATATCGACGCGACCTGGCGAGACCAATCCAGGGTAGGGGAAATCCATACACCCAACGATTTGACTTCCGTAGAGTAATCGAGGAAGCAATTTCCTATTTTAATTTTAGGGGCCGAATCCAGGTTAATGCGCGAGATAAAAGCCTGACTCCCCAAGATCATCACTTTCGTTTTGTTTACATTTAAATCTAAGCCATTTGATCTCGCCCAACCATCTACCGCGTTTGCATCTTCTGTAATTCTCTGAACACCTTGGGCGAGATCAGCGGGGAAAAACGAGTGATAGATCTGGGTGTCTGCAAAAACCATATGATTTGAGTGTTTTAAGATCCCCGGCAAGTCGTTTATAAAGATGGAAAATAAAAGTGGTCCCAAAACACTTCCTTGAGGAACTCCCCTGGACGTGTCAAGCCAAGCCGAACAAGTACCTAGATCGTCCACCACCGCCTGGGAACGGCCCACTAGGTAGTGGAAAAACCAGGTCATGACCGCGTCGGAACAACCCAAAGAACGCAATTTGTATAGTAGGATGTCGTGCGGAACCGAATCGAATGCCTTGGAAAAGTCGAACAGGATGAGGACTGTGATCATGCGCTTATCAATAGCACGCCTAACGTCATCAAGAACACCAAGTAAAGCCGTCTGCGTACTGTGCCCCCGGAGAAAGCCCGCTTGTCTCTCCATAATTAGGTTGTTTTTATTTAAGTAATCTAAAAGCTGGTCATGTACGATTTTCTCGAGAATCTTGGAGATTTCGCAGAGCTTAGCGATGGGCCTAGTGTCAGACGGCGAGATCACCCTGGTCGACTTGGCTAATGGAAAGAGAAGAGATCTAGTCCAAGGCTTCGGAAAGGTTCCGGTTGCTAGAGATAAATTGAATAGTTCAGCAAGAAGAGGTGCGATCTTGGGAGCCAAGCATTTTAGCATGGGCACGGAAATTCCATCAAAGCCTATGGCCTTAGATGAGGCCCTGGATATGGTAGAGAGGACCCTAAAAGGAGAGATAGGAACGAAGTGGAAGGAAGTTTCGGGATAAGAGGAGGGTAAAACACTTGGTGATGAGATGAGAGACTGAAGATGGTTATGAGTGAAACGAGAAGGTGAGTACGAAATGGCTGCATAATGGGTGTTAAGTTGATCCAATGAAAACATGGTAAGAGGTGACCGAGATGGTTTAGTCACTAGACCCATGTTCCTGAGCTCCTTCCACAGACCAGCTGTATTTGATGAAGAAGTAATTTTGTTGTTAAGGTGTAGATATTTACTAGAATCAATTGAATTTTTAACTAGTCTGCGGAGATCCTTATAGATGTGGTAGTCTGAGCTCAGGCCCGTGGCCACGTACCTCTTATAAGCCATATTACGAGCTTTGATGTTGAGTCTTATACCAGGTGTGATCCAGGGTTTAAAGGAGTTTCTAATGGATGTGAGTCTAGATGGTGCAAGAGAGTCGAAAGTGTGCAAAATCGATGAGACGAGAGTGGAAAGGAGATTGTTGATAGGAATAGGTGACGGAGAGGGCGACGATAAGGTAGAAAGAGAGGAGGAGAAAGAGAGAGAGCGGCCAGGCTGAATAGGTGCTAGATGGGATACAGATGAAGAAGACGAAATAGTAGAGGTGGTGAAATGCGATGAAGCACGATCATAAGCGACCGAGAAGATCGCAGCAGCCTCCGACAGGTCGGCCTGGGCAAAATTGCGCGACCAAATCTTTTTAGAAACCGGTAACGGTTTAGCAAAATCCAGCTGAAGGACAATATGGTCGTGCCCCGCTGCGAAGGGCACAGCTGATTTAAAATAATTAAAACTTGGCGGAGGGTTGCGTACGATAAACAGGTCAAGCCATGTATGTGACGAGGTGTTAGAAGTATGAGTGTGATGAGTAGGGTCTGATTTGATCAGGAAAAGGTTTAGTGAGTCGAGGTATGACTCCAACATGGCGGACGACCCATCTTTCTTACACATATTAATATTAAAATCTCCGGTGATGACAACTTGATCACAAGTGTGTAAGAAATTCGCCACTGAATCAAAGAATTTTGATGGGTAGGCCGCAGAGGGCCTTCTATAAACTACACAAAAGAGAAGCGAGCTAGTTGAACTAAGAATTTGAAAAATCATCTACTCCGGAGAATTAGAATAAACAGGGTCAGAGTGAGCTACAAGCCTAACATTGAGATTACTCTTGATGTAGGCTGCAACACCCCCCCCCCCCCCCTCCTTTCCAACCCGATCCAATCTATGCAACGTGTAGTTCGGAAGGCCCAACATGTCTGAGGAGTCATACTCTGTGAGGAATGTTTCGGATAAGGCAATAATGTCATGATTATGAGGAAGAACGAGTGACTCGATAGATGAGAAATGAGTTTTCAATCTGTTAATGTTTGCATGGAAAATGGAAAATGAAGAATTAGTGTTAGATGAGGCCTGGCCGGATGATCCCTATTTCGAGGAGATAGGATTTTGAGTTGAAAAGTTATAGATATCCTCTTCCGAGCGGATTGGAAAGAGTTGCCCTCCCTTCGTCAAACGCATATATACAGTGGAGTTTTTTACAAATGGCCTCGCAAAGCCCAATTCGGTGGATCGGCGCATCGCCTTGGAAAGAAGCTCGTGTAGATGTTTGGGCCATAACGCACGTAGGTAAATCGACACAGCTCCGCCCGTACCGAAAAGGGAATCGGCCGAGACCCCCTTAAGAAGGTGCGCTCTCTCCAAAACGAGATCCCTGGAAGAGGGCGATGAAAAACGAATTACAATACCGTTCTTAAGGGTAGAATTTTTGTTGTTAGAGGCTGCGGATGTAGTCGTTAAATCCATATTTCGATCGTCATGATTAGTTTTAATAATCCAGGGCCGAGTATCAACAATCTGGGAGGTAATCCTGGGGAGATTGATGGCATTAAATATTTTTCCTAGAGCATCCCCCTCCATAGTGGCCAGGCTCGCCGGAATGCCACGAACAAGTATCTCGCAAGCATCACCAACGGGAGTCGCGTTAGATCTTGGAACGGCCTCCTTTAAATCTCTGATCTGACCACGAATCTCTTCGTTTGCGCTCTCGAGGACTCCCAGACGATTTGATACACCGGCGAAACGCTCCTCAGTTGCCGCTTCCATCAGCAAAACACGCGAATTCAACTCTCGAATCTCGGTAGCCAGTCCCTGCACCGAAGACTCGATGCGTGAAACCGAACTCTCGAGCTTCGATTCCAACCGGCCCGCAAATTCGGTAAACAGAGCGGCCATATCTACGGCGCCGGTCGCTCGCACGGGTAGGCCGGCGCAGCTCTCGGTGGGCGCGGCGCCGCGAGGTTGCTTGGCAACCTGCGACGTTGATGGCGACGGGGGCGAGGCTATACGCTTAGCACTGGAGGGAGACGGAGTGGGCGTGGCCGCGAGCTTGGTAGCGCAGATCTCTCTCGATTGTCGCGGCAACCCAGGCGGTGGCGCCCTCGCATCAGTGGGAGCCGCGACTAGTGCTGTAGCTTGCGCTAACGCGCAACAGCGGCGCTCAGAAGAGCCCGGCGCGACCTCGAAGCAGTGCGCGTGCGTTATTTTATTACAAGTTTGGCAGACCTCTGTATAATCCTTCCTCGTAAGCCTCCCTCCACAAACATAGCAGCTGCGCGAAGACGCCATACTGCCAACACGACGTCCACCGGCGAAGGTCGATGAGTGCGCAGAAAACCCGTGCGAAAATTTTGCAGCCGTTGGAAGCACTGCGAGACTGGACTTGAGCGATGAGTTGTCCTTCCCTCTCGACTCTAACCTCCAAAAAGATGTGCGAATATAATGCGAAATAGCGGGACAACTGGCTGCAGCAAAGTAGATCTACTTTATTGAAAGTACGCTGCAATCAGTGGAGGTCCCTCTCTTGTGCACTAGAATAGAGCTCGGAGCATTTGTGTGAGTAAATATATAAGAAAGAGCGGAGCAGGAATCAAGCTGACTAGTACTCACCAGAGAGAGAGAGAGAGAGAGAGAGAGAGAGAGAGAGAGAATGAGAGAGAGAGTATGAGAGATAGAATCAGAGAACGAGAGGTACAGAGCGAGACAGAGAATGAGGGAGAGAGAATGAGGGAGAGAGAATGAGAGAGAGAGAGAGAGTGAGAGAGAGAGAGAATGAGAGAGAGTATGAGACATAGAGACAGAGAACAAGAGGTATAGAGCGAGAGAGAGAGAGAGAGTGAGAGAGAGAATGAGAGAGAGTATGAGAGATAGAGACAGAGAACGAGAGGTACAGAGCGAGTAAGAATGAGGGAGAGTGAAGGAGTGCGAGAGTGAGAATGAGTAAGAATGAGAGCCTGTGTGAGGGAGAGAGAGAGAATGAGAGAGAGAATGAAAGATAGAGAGAATGAGAGATAGAGAGAATGAGAGATAGAGAGAGAATGAGAGATGGAGAGAATGAGAGATGGATAGAATGAGAGATGGAGAGAATGAGAGATGGAGAGAATGAGAGATGGAGAGAATGATAGATAGAGAGAGTGAGAGATAGAGAGAATGAGAGATAGAGAGAATGATAGATAGAGAGAATGAGAGATAGAGAGAATGAAAGATAGAGAGAATGAGAAATAGAGAGAATGAGAGATAGAGAGAATGTAGATAGAGAGAAAACGAAAGTTAGAGTAATAGAGTGCGAGAGTAAGAGCTAGGTCCCGGTTCAAATCCGGGCTGAAGCTGTTTTCATTGAAATTTCGAAAATGTCTGAAGAGTTGAATTTTATTTTTCATACAAGAAATTGTCATACAAGAATATTGCATTTTTCAAGGTTTTCTCGGTGACATGTTGTTATAGAAATTTGAAGCTTTGTAAAATTATAGATAATTGCATAACGGAGGGCAACTAACTCCTGTTTTTGCGTAAATTTTTTTTTATTAATTGTTATAAGTAAATTAGTTGTTTTTTCGTCTGCTATTTTCTGGTGCGAAATTTGTATTTGTAATTGAGTATGATACCCACTTAAACAAGTTATCAATCGACATAAGAAGGTTTAAAACGTGTAATGAACGAAAAATTGCTGAAATGAGTTTTTGGTATGACATCTTACCTGGGATATGATCTGAGATCTCCAGTGAGATTTTTTAATGGATATATATATAAGTAAACAATATATCAAAAATAATATAACAAAACAATATATCAAAAATTGTAAAAACAAATCGTTATTTCTATTTGAACTTCTAATATTTGTCATCCTAGTACATGTGATATTTTAACTTCTAATTGGAATGTTATAATTAATAATTTATTAATATGAATCTATCTATTATGAATTATATAAAGTTTATCAGGTATTAATGTAAATAATAATATTAGAATTAATTATTGGGAGTAACAAAAATTGTTAATGATATTAATAGTTGTTATACGCAAGCATACTGTTAATAGGCGTGAACCGCACGGCCTTTATATATATAGCTTATACATAGTAATTAGTACCGATAACGGCCGTAAAGTGGCTACCCCCTTATCGCGCCGTTCCCGTTATCAAGATAAGCGAGCGCCGTTATAAGTATAGGCCAGTTCGAGCATACAGCAGCTCGCCTTCTCCCACTGCGGGAGTATCCCACCTTTCGGGATAATAACTGTACCATCTCTACAGTTCTTGAATAAAGGCGAATTTTAATTAAAGATCATTTGCTGGTCGTAATTATTAGCACCTTCTTCCATTCCATCCATGCCGTACGAACTCACCGAGAGCAACTACATTGGGCTCTCCCTTGCTCAAGATTACGCCGCCCGGATCACCTTGGAGTACCGGAATCGGACTGCCGCTGCCCAGACCATCATCAAGAAGGACCAGGCCACCCAAACCGTCAGCAGCATCAGCACCCAGACGGAGCGACCGCTACCCCGACTCACTCCTCTCAAGGGTTGGCTGTTGGACAACGGCGTACAACGGACGGTGCGGTTGGATCTACCACCTCCAGGGACACCGAGGATCCGAGCAGAGCCGCCACCTCCACCTAGGCGTGTTCCCGCCGTAGCAGCTACACCGTTAGAGGCAGTCCAACGCAAACCGACTCGGCCGAGACGACCACCAACTCCGGCAGCCCCGAAACCTCCATCTACTCAGCGGGCAGCAGCCACGGTGAAGCCTCGAGTGGTCGCCGACATCATTCTGCCACCTACAGGGCGCCTCCCGCTTCCTCCGAGGACACCTCGCCGTTAGAGCGGCTCGCGCCTGGGTTGGTCCATCTTGACCAACCCTACCAAGAACTTCATAAAGTGAGCGGGGCTCCCCGGCGGTCATCCGACCGTCTGACTCTAGCCACGAGTTTCTCGAGGCCAGGGCCAGGCTCGTAGAGAGCTAGTTGAGGGGTTAGTGCTGTGTCCTCCCTCAGCCAACGCAGAAGCCACTACGACAGCGGCGCAGCGGACCAGCATCTACTCGGCCTTACTGGCCGACATACCGTTGACACCGGACTCACCAGCGTCACCCGACGCGCCGGCTTACGACATAGTAAAAATGATCATTCTTCTATTAATTATTACGGATTTATCCCAACAAATTATATAATTGTAATATTTATTTAATTACTAGAACTATAAATTATTTTACTATATAGTTTTTAAAAAGTAATTTTTTGAATATTACATTATATGTAATTTGATGGTAAAGAATTATTATGTTAACAATACTATTTAACTGCGAGCGAAGCGAGCATCTTGGCTAGTGTTAATTAATATATTAAAAAATTAATTATTTAGCTGTCTATTACACTATTTTTTAATTTTTCTAAATAACCTGACGAGTATACTTTTTTTTACAATTTTAACATAGTCTATTTCATTCAAGTGGATTAAAATTTTAAAAAGTTACTTTTAATATTTCAGCCTATTCGATGAAATGACTCCTGGGATATCCTGTCCATTATGGAAAAAAATCAGGGTATAGAGTCTCTTATAATTAATTACAATAGTTCCCTAGTAGAAATCTGAAAATAAATGTAATATTTTTAAGTCAAAATGGCCAATTATCATAAAATACCCAATAAATGCCCAATATGAAATAGGTACTTGAGTGTTAAAACTGTCAGTTTTCCAATTTTTTATTTTTACAATATATTTGACTTATTCTATCTTTGATTTAAATCAAGATCCCTTATTAAATCAAATTTTGTTGAAAATCTATTGTTTCAAAGAATAAGTTGTTTCAGTGAGAGGCATATTGATGTTGTCATATAGATCAAAATCGAAACTAACAAAATGAGCCATCGATATAGCCAATCTTATTACTGCAAATTAAGTATTTATAAAAGTAGTAAAAAATTCTATTTAGCGTTTCAAACCTTTTTCTCATTTGTTGTGTAACGCAAAATGTTGACCTATTTTGAGGTACATATTATCAAATATGGTGAATAGTGGAATATAGGAAATGAAACTGTTGTTTTAACTTGCATAACTCAGATGTAAATTAATATTTATAATTATAACTTTATTTGCATTTCCTGTATATTATTTTTAACGTCTATCTAAAAAATTTAAACAAGCCGCCTGGGTTAAAATTAAAATAAACTATTCATAATAATAATCTTTTTCCTACCGTTCGAAAACATTTCTGAATTTTTTAAACAAATTATATTATTATTAACTTTTATTTAAATATTGTGACAAATTAATATGTAACACAACTATCTTAATTAAGCATATGACTCTGTATTCTGATATTTTTCCGTAATGAAGAGCTTAACTCAGGATACCTCAGAAACCACTTCATCGAATGGCCTGAAATTTTAATCGTACCTTTTAAACATTTTTAATCCACTTAAATAAAATAGACTGTGTTACTATTGCAAAAAAATTATACTTGTCTTGTTAATAAATAGCTAGATGATTAATTTTGTTAATGAACATTTCGACTTTTATTATAATTCTGTTTCATTTAAGTGGATTAAAATCATATTTTGTTATTATATTATTAAACTTATATTGTTAACCTTTTGACTGCGGGGGTGGTCGATATATCGACCACTTAAAATACACAACATATTTAATGTTTTCAGATCAATTTTGATGTTTTGAATGTATATAAAATAGTTTTATAATTCCTCAAAATATTATTCACCTTGAAAATAGGTATTTCAAGGTCAAATTTCTTCCCTAGTAGAAGCGAGAATTTTAGAGTGATTTCTTTCGTAATTTTATATACTGTTTATAAAAAATACTTTAAAAAATCACTGCGGTATCCTTAACCTTCAAAATTTACAGTCAAGGTCATATTGTATTTTATTTCCATAAGCGAAAGTTCGATCTAGCTTTTTAGCGTTATTGATGAGGTCAAAACGGGAAAAAAAGTAAAAAAATCCTAAAATTATCTTTGTTCATGAAAATGTCTATTTCGCGATGAAATTTTAGTTTCCAAAACAAAATATCGAGCTTCAACATTATTTTTGAAGGTTACATAAAATGCTGCGGCATTCATTTTCAGCGTGATCTAAAATCAGTGACGTAAACACAAAATCTGTTTTTTACTATTTCGGTCTAGGAGTTGGTATATCTTTGTTGTTCGTCAACTGGGTAGAAATAAATGTCATCACTTATTATTTGCAGAAAGTGGTCTAATCTTCAAAAATATTTTAATCTCAAAAAATTAATTTATTTTTTATTTATTCATATTAAATTTAAAAACCGATGAAGATTGGTACTTCTCATGCATAAATTATTAGTCTCCAGGATTTGCACAGTATATCATTTTTACCATTTTCACTTTTTGAATATTACACTATTGAATAGTGTAATATTCTATCTTCTATAAAATGGCTGAACATGAAGCTTGGAGTAGTGGCAAGTCCGAACCAGAAAATGAAGTATTAGAAAACGAGGTTTTAGATAATGGAGCAGAAAATGAAGACATCGGGGAAGTCAATTTGGAAGACTTTTCTTATAAGGAAACTAAATTGTCTGAGGACGCGTATTTTTATCCATCAATCAAAGATTTTCAAGATAGCTCCGAAATAAATTCGAATATCTCATTTTCAGGAAACACCAATTGATTATTTCAATTACTTTTGTGATTCTTCTTTGCTCAAAAAAATTGAAGAGGAAACCAATCGTTACGCAACTCAAAATCCCGTAACTCGTTCTTCCCACATGAAAACTTGGTCCCCTGTCACAAAAACAGAATTGAAAACTTTTCTAGGCCTTTCCATTCTAATGGGCCATGTCTGTAAAGGCGATTTACAAAGTTATTGGTCCACAGATCTTTTGCTACACACTCCAATTTTTGGCCAAATAATGCCTCGCAATAAATATATTCACATCCTACGATGTTTACATTTTCATAATAATGAAGAAATCGAAAATCATCCTTTAGTGAAAATAAAGCCAGTAATAGAACACGTGCAAAGCAAATTTTCAGCAGTTCTTACTCCAGGAAAAAATCTGTGCATAGATGAAAGTCTATTATTATGGAAAGGTAGGCTTCGATTCAAGCAGTACATTCCTTTGAAGAGAAATCGCTTTATTTTATTATTATTTATTATTTTATTATTATTTTATTTTATTATATATTTTATTCATGATTGTAGACTGCGAGACGGGATTCGTGTTGGGTTTTATTGTTTATACTGGCGCAGACACTGATTATCAAAAGTTTGATTTGGGTGTTACTGACGATATTGTAGCTCACTTTTTACAATCTTATTTTTATAAGGGTCATTTTGTATACATAGACAATTGGTATACATCTCCCACTTTGGCAGAATTTTTACACGATCGTGATACAGGTATGTGTGGTACAGTGAAAGCAAATAGAAAGGGAATGCCAAAGCTTGAAAGCAAGTTAGTTCGAGATGAAGTACAAGTCTCTCACAACGATGTGTGGATGGCAGTGAGGTGGGAAGATAAACGTAGCGTTCGTATGCTTACAACTGTGCACGAACTTGAATTCTGTGCAACTGGAAAAAAATGTTACCTAACAAATAAAGATATTATAAAGCCAAGGTGTGTCTACGATTATAATCAATATATGGGTGGTATTAATAATGTTGATAGACAATTATCTATAATAGAAACAGTGCAAAAAACAATGAAATGGTATCGAAAGCTTTTTTTTCATCTTATTGATCTTTGTTTATCCAATGCTCATGCGTTGTATAAAATGAGAAACGTGAAAGCTATATCATTTCCTTTATTTAGATTACAGGTTGCTAGATCATTACTGAAACTTGATCCTTCTGCAAGCATCTCTTCTTACAATGACTCTTCCATTCAATTGGTTGGCCGCCATTTCCCGAGGCAAGGTACAAGTCGAAGATGCCACTTGTGCTCTTTGCGTAAGACTCCACGTAGAATGACATACATTTGCCCTAGTTGTGGAACTCCTCTATGCGCCGCACCATGCTTTGAAGAGTACCACACAAAAGAGACATTACTGTAGAGCCAATCATTCCTACGTGAGAGGCAAGGGGACTCACGGAAATGAAGCACCCCGAGACGTGAGAGGCAAGGGGACTCACGGAAATCAAACACCCCGAAACGTGAGAGGCATGGGGACTCACGAAAATCAAGCACCCCAATGGGATCACCTTTTCGCCACGTCCACGCCGTTGATCCTGCGTTATGCTAAGAGCGAATGTCAGAATATTTCTTGACATCTTGACAAATGTAGCAGATGTTTGTTGCACTTGTTTTAGAAGTGAATACGAACTTGAATGTAAATTTTTAAGATCAATGATACCTCAGCTATTTTTTTCAGAATTTTTTTTTATTCAGTCCATGACGCTATGTACGAAAATCTTCAAAAAATTCTATCTATGCTAGAAGAAAAATTTGACCTTGAAAAATAGATTTTCAAGGTCAAGAGTATCTCTAGGATTTTTTTACTATTTTTTTCATGTTCAGCGCGAGAAATTACATAGAAATACCCTCTAGAGTTTTCCTGGAAAATGAGAAAAAAATTTTACATTGTACTTTACGTTGCCTGCGGGGGTGGTGGATTTATCGACCAGCAGTCAGGGTGGGGACTCTACCTGAAATATCCAATGATCTCATGTATACATTTTGCATTTTATAAAAGGTCGTTTAGTACTAAAATTTTCCCGCAGCCAAAAGGTTAAAATATTGTATTAATTTAGTAAATAATAAACTATTTAAAATACGTAAAGCAATTAAATAATTAAACATAATTAAATTATTTTAAGGCTTGCCATTTTCTCTTCGGCCATTTTTCAATCTCCCGATTCGATTTCTCAAAAAACACGAGCCATTTTAAAATTTATGTACACTTGTCGTGAATTCACCCATATCTATTTTATTAAGGGGACAAGCCTGGGTTAAAATAAAAAAAAATAATTTAATATTATTAACTATTTTATTACTAAATATTTTTTTGAGATAACGCACGATTGCGTGTATTAATAAGACACAATTATAAATCTTTTAAATAAATTAAGTCAATACAAAGATTACCACTGGATTAATAATTGAACTGTTAATGTTATGTAAAAACGAAAAGCATTTCTTCCGAAATTTTCGAATTTTTAAGGTGCTCTAAATTTTTTAGGTATTCCGAGATATTTACACTAACTAAGGGACTACCTGGGGTATTTCTGGGATTTTGAAGATATTCCATGCTATCTGCACTTATTACGGGATGTTTTGGGCTTTTTCAGGAATTTTTCAATTATTATGGCATATTTGCACTAATTACGGGATGTTTTTAAAATTTAGGGAATTCATAAAGCATGCTAGGGTATCTGTACTAATTACTGGATTTCTTCCGACATTTTGGAATATTTAAGGTTTCCCTAGATATCTGGGCTTTTTCGGGAATTGTTAAGATACTCCGGAATATTTGCACTAATTACGAGGTGTTTTTGTGAATTTCAGGAATTTTTATAGAATTCTAGAATTTTGGTGGTATTCTGGGGTATTTCTGGAATTTTATGATATTCTGAGACATCTGTACTAATTACGCGATTCTTGGGGTATTTCTAGAATTTTAAAGGTCTTCCGGGATATCTGAACTTAATACGGGTTTTCTTAGGTTTTTGCGGGATTTAGTGAAATATTTTAGCATATTGGCACTAACTGTAGGATATTTTGGGGAATTACGGGAATACTTAAAGGATACTGGCATATCTATACTAATTATGGGATTTTTTGGGGATTTGGGGAATTATTAATGTATTCCGATATATCTAAACCTATTACCGAATTTCTTGGGTGTTTTTATGAGAATGTTTATGGTATTGCGAGATATTTGCACTAATTACGAAATTTCTTCCAAATTTCAGCAAATTCTAGGGTATTGCGAAATTTCTGCCATAATACCGGAATTCCAGGAATTTTATGGTATTCTGGGATATCTATCCGAAATGCGGGATTTTTTGGGAATTTCAGAAATTTTATGGTATTCTGAGATATCTGTACAAATTACGGGGATTTTCGGGAATTTCGAGATTTGTTAATGTATTTAGAGATGTGTGCACCTATTATAGGATTTTTTGGGTATCTAGTTAGCTAGAGCGAGTATGTTACTGTTAATAATTCTACTAAACCGTCAATATTGTTGGTATATGTTAAGGCGATGTTGCACGTGTCTGGTTTACCTATAGATATTTTTAAAAAATCCTTTAAACTTTTCATAGTTCAGTACTTCAGATTTGTCTAATTTTTAAAATTCAGTTTTCATGATTTCTCGAGTTTTTTACAGTCGGAAGATTTCTGTAATTTGTCTTTTTACGCAATTCGATTCCTGTTAATACGTTGTGTCCATAACATTGTCCCGAACATGCGATGATGTACTTACCTGTTGTTGTGTAGGTGTAAAAGAAGCGATATCATCAATTTCTGTAAATTTATTCGTCAGAATTAGCGGACAGAGCTTAGCTACGTGTTCCCCTCGTATACAAATATAACAATGAGTGTATTCGGTGCTGAAATAAAGCCAATAACACAGATCTGCAAAAGAGATGTTTGAATTGTTCTAAGAAAGTGAAAAGTCATTACCGATGTAATTTTTCATGTAAAATCCGAATCCGGGATCTGAATTGCTCTATCATGTTAGGATTTTGAGATATCCTAACCTAAAAGTGCAAAAATCGCGATTTTTGGCTGCATTTGAGGTTTGCAGCATCATCATATAGTATTTTCTCAAAAAACAACCAATGATACCTTAAAGTGTAAATATTGTTCTTTCAAGTGCCGTTGGGTTTGGTCAAATAGCTTATTTCTATATTGAGATATTTCATTTTAAAGTTATCGAGTTTCGTCAATTTTGTTATTTTCAAAATTCACATGATTCTGCAGTCTTCGACATCCAAATTCAACACTTATGTTCAATTTTTACATCTGACATTTGTATCACGTTCTTTTGCGACAATAGGTTCTTTAAGGGGATGTCGGAGCTATAGCCTCCATCAAAAGCCGCTCGATCTCGTGGCTTCGAATGGCGCTGTAGTCAGGTGTCGATTTCTACGATAAACGTACTTAAAACATATATTATAAATTTTGCAGCTACATAGAGCTGTTGAAAGATACTTTCCCCCCTAACTATAACTAAAATTAAGGTAATTGCAATATTACTCTTGGCAGCAAATGTTTATTTTTTTAAAGAAATGTGAAATACGTTGCATGTAGCATTACGGCAGATATAGACTCAATGAATACCAGACGTATTTCACATTTCTTTAAAAAAATAAACATTTGCTGCCAAGAGTAGTATTACAATTATCTTTATTTTAGTCATAGCTAGGGGGGAAAGTATTTTTCAACAGCTCTATGTAGCTGTCAAATTTATAATTTATGTTTTAAGTACGTTTATCGTAGAAATCGACACCTGACTACAGCGCCATTCGAAGCCGCGAGATCGAGCGGCTATTGATGGAGGCTATAGCTCCGACATCCCCTTAAAACTAAAATTGAATATGCATCAAGTTTTAGGACCCAGAACTAAGCCCTAAGTACTTTGAAGGTGGCAAAAAGGGGGTGAAAAATGCTGAAATTGATCGAAAAGTATTTCACTTTTTTGACTTTCCACGTACTATTTGGCGTAGTTTAATATAAATGGACTTTTAAGAGTAAGGAGACGATGTACTCTAAGTTTCAGCACTCAAACTGACCTCTTAGTACTTTGAACCGTGTGAAAAGGGGGTGAAAATTGCTAAAAACGGTCTACAATTATTCTCACTCCAAATCAGCAAACCGTAAACCCAAGTATGCCAAATCTACGTATTCAAAACTCCAACTCCTCAATCAGAAATCCAACTATCCTATTCATTCATTTAACATAAGTCCCATTGCCTCTTACAAAATGTAATAACCTTATTTTTAGCGCTACCCAGAAACAACGACGTGGACGTAGTAAGAATTGTTTCCTTTGGGGTGCTTTTTTAACGTGATTCCTTTGCCATTAAAAAAAGGAGTTATGCCATTACAATGTAGAATTGTTGTTGATTTGATTTTATCACTCGGTGGTTTATTCAATTAGGTTGATTGAAAATTTGTCGATCTTAAGCGTCTCGATAGAGCGATTATTAATGTATGGTGCATATTACTTTACAAAAAAATTCTATCAACAAACAAGAAGACTCCATTAAATTAAGTAGGCAGTATACGCACATTATATCCAAAATTAAGAGGCGCTAAATTAAACGATTATATTTGTATACAAAACTCGTGCGTCGTAATAGAAAAAATGTAAACATTGGTCGCTCGATTCATTACTATATAAGCGGTCGCGAGTTCGTATACTTTACTTATATTGCTAAAATCTTTGTCGTTGTGACAAGGCAAGTGTGCCTGTCATGGTGCAAGCGAGCACACACACATTCCTACCTACCTATTACCCAAATTACCTACCTAAACCGTATAGAAAGAAGCCTAACACCGAGCACACATATCCCTAGCTACCTATATAAAAAGATAACCCCACTAAAACCGAAGAAGCTACACCCTGGAGCAGAAGCGGAGCCAGCACACACATGAGTCGAGGAAACCAGTAGCCACCAAGAGGCTACATGCAGGGCGAACAGCACTCGAAGAGCCTGGAGACATCAGCTGAGTGCGAAGGCAGCATAAGAGCATGGACAGGGCATCCAGGTCCAAAGTACAAAGAAGACGGCTGTTGCAACTGCAGCAATGGTTACAGCATACCCATGGAGCCTCAAGCCAAAAGGAGCCATCCAACAGCAACGGACTCGTACAGGGAGATCAACCTGTAAAGCATAATTATGAGTATGTTTTTAAGACTAAGGAGCAGGTAGGAGTACACAAGACTGTGTACAGGAGTAGAGGT
>CM047429.1:40336322-40341322 GCA_026168455.1 Theocolax elegans
TTGGATTTAAATTTTTACTTGTCTATAATAACAATTTCATTTATTTTACTTGGATTTAAATTTATACTTGTCTATAATAACAATTTCATTTATTTTAGTTGGATTTAAATTTTTACTTGTCTATAATAACAATTTCATTTATTTTACTTGGATTTAATTTTTTACGTGTCTATAATAACATTTTCATTTACTTTACTTGGATTTAAATTTTTACGTGTCTCTAAGGCAGTGTACGTGTCTATATAATAACATTTTCAATTATTTTACTTGGATTTAAATTTTTACGTATCTATAATGACATTTTCATTTATTTTACTTTGATTTAAATTTTTACTTGTCTATAATAACATTTTCTATTATTTTACTTGAATTTAAATTTTTACGTGTCTCTAAGGCAGTGTACGTGTCTATATAAATACGCAAGTATAATGATAGTTGTTAACTGATAAAATAAATATTTTCATTTCTTGCTTCTATCTTTTTTTCTACTTAGAAAAACTTCAAATGTTCAACAACTTAAAATTTGGTATTAAAAAGTAGATAAATTGTTATTAAGAAGTTGTTTGAATAGAAAGCACTGAAATGAAGCGGAATAACCGACAAGTATTTTGTACCACATTGTAAATCTAATATTTAACTTTAATTATTAAGAATAAGATCAAACCATAATCACAGTATTCGCAAAAAGTTACTGCAATTGAAAGTACTGAAATCAAAATAAAATTGTCAAGTATTTTGCGCTATACATAATAATAAATAAATGTCTTAAATTTTATTTACCAATCTATTTTTTGTGCCATAGCAGTCTTAAGGTTATATAATCAAATAAATTTCAATCAATGTATGTAATTAAAATAAATAAAATAATGTAACTTCATATGTAAAATTTTAGTAAAATTTATATGATAAATGTGTAGTATTTATTTGCAATCTGTTTAATTATGTGTGCTAACGGTTTTTGAATCTAGAGTTAAAAATTCATGATATCTTATTTGCAACTAAAACTTATTTCGTAAACATTTCTAAGTGAGTAAATGTTGTCTAATAAAAGACGTGAGATTAGTTTTTTGAATAGTAAATAAATTAAATAAAAATAAATACTTATATTTAAATTTTATTATAGAATTGATTCGATAAAAATTACATTATTTTCTATAAAGTATATATCTTAATAAGATATTTGGTATTCAAATAAACAGAAATCGTATCTATTGTCTAAAATAAAAAATTATTTCTACATTTCAAACTTCCATCAAGGAAGTGTCTTTTATTTATTCTTATAAACTAGGATAATACTTGCGCCACCCGTCTGCTAAGTGCTTAAGGGCAGTCACTATGTGTTATTTTCACAAATTCGCCACCCAAGAATATGCGTGTATTAATGGCGCTGGCGTCAAGTGAGCTGAGTTCATATTCATCCACGCAAATCCTTGAAAAAAAAACGCGTGAGTGAGTAAAAAACGCATTTTATACCCACTGGTACATAAAATTACTTACACACTCGTCTTAGTATTTATCACTTAATACATCGTGAACAAACTATTAGATCGAGTTACGCTCATAAATTTTAAAACAATAATTAACTTTTTATGACCTGTATACATATAACTATTTATTAAAAAAATAATTAATAAAAATAAAAATGTTCTTATCAAATAAATTTCTCACAACTTGGTAATTGTTGTAACAAAATTATAAAATTGAAATAAATTACAAAATTAAGAAATAGTGCCTGAAAACACTTAGCAGACGGGTGGCGCAAGTATTATCCTAGTTTATAAGAATAAATAAAAGACACTTCCTTGATGGAAGTTTGAAATGTAGAAATAATTTTTTATTTTAGGACAATAGATACGATTTCTGTTTATTTGAATACCAAATATCTTATTAAGATATATACTTTATAGAAAATAATGTAATTTTTATCGAATCAATTCTATAATAAAATTTAAATATAAGTATTTATTTTTATTTAATTTATTTACTATTCAAAAAACTAATCTCACGTCTTTTATTAGACAACATTTACTCACTTAGAAATGTTTACGAAATAAGTTTTAGTTGCAAATAAGATATCATGAATTTTTAACTCTAGATTCAAAAACCGTTAGCACACATAATTAAACAGATTGCAAATAAATACTACACATTTATCATATAAATTTTACTAAAATTTTACATATGAAGTTACATTATTTTATTTATTTTAATTACATACATTGATTGAAATTTATTTGATTATATAACCTTAAGACTGCTATGGCACAAAAAATAGATTGGTAAATAAAATTTAAGACATTTATTTATTATTATGTATAGCGCAAAATACTTGACAATTTTATTTTGATTTCAGTACTTTCAATTGCAGTAACTTTTTGCGAATACTGTGATTATGGTTTGATCTTATTCTTAATAATTAAAGTTAAATATTAGATTTACAATGTGGTACAAAATACTTGTCGGTTATTCCGCTTCATTTCAGTGCTTTCTATTCAAACAACTTCTTAATAACAATTTATCTACTTTTTAATACCAAATTTTAAGTTGTTGAACATTTGAAGTTTTTCTAAGTAGAAAAAAAGATAGAAGCAAGAAATGAAAATATTTATTTTATCAGTTAACAACTATCATTATACTTGCGTATTCTCACACCTTCGTGGAAGGTGCATTCAAAATACTTTCTATTCATAAAACTTGATGTTAGAAATTTAATATAATAAATGATAAGTTTTTTAAATACTTAGGATGAAAATGTAATTTCTGTAAGAGAATAGATTATATTAAACAGTTTCTAAAAATATATATAAAAGTTTTCACTTAATACATCGTGAACAAATCGTTAGATCGAGTTACGTTAATAAAAACTTGTAATGTAGTAACTAAATAATCACAGCTTGGGATTTCTTATATGGCAAGGCAGAAAGCTTTTCATTAGGATTATTAACCAACACATCAAAAAATCATTCTTTTTCTCCTAATTTTTTTGGTAGGTAAGAATTTTTCTGTAAAGTGTACTACAGAAAAGATGAATTAATTCATACTAAATAGTATGTTAATACTATTATATTATAATAGGTAAAGCTAATAATACCTCGACACAACTAGAATATATGAAAAAGTTACTATAAAAATAAATTTAGCCAAATGGGTAAAAAATTGACTGAATTTTTCGATTGACTTGTTTACATACATAGTACGTACAAGCATATATACATTTTCAAAAACAATTAGAAGGTAAACAAAAGTTTTTTTTGTGATAAACATTTCTTACCTTTAAGATTTGTACGTATAATCGATATTTATTTAGATAAGGTCTAAAACCGTCTTTTTTGTACATTTTACGCTTTTTTAATCATTTTTTTTCATTTATAAGGAAAAATATCAATGTGAGGAAGAAATGTTTAATAGAAAAAAGTTTTCATTTAATGTGATGAACATTTCTTACATTTCAAATTTCTACGTGAAATCAATATTTATTTAGTTAATATCTGAAAAGCTTCTTTTATTGTACATTTTAGGCTTCTCCAACTGTTTTTTTGTACTAAACTTTGAAATTATTCATCTAAGCATAAAGTGCTGTATACAAAAAAATTTCATCTTATTATAAAGATTTTTTACATTTAAACTTTTACAGTGCAATTAATATTTGTCTTTATAAAGTAGAAAAAACGTTTTTTTGCTTTTGACACTTCAATGCGTTTAACTTGCCAGTATTTAATTGTACATAAAAATTTAATTTTATACATTTTCTATATCTATATTTTAGATTATTTAATTTTTTTAATATATATACATATAATGTCGTAGAAAAACGTTTTAGCGTCATGTTAAAAAGTGCTACCGTTTAATATCTATTCGACCAATTTGGTCCAAAATAGCAACGTTTACTTCTCTATTTATGTGGAAGATATCATAAAAATTTGAGCCAAATTGGTTCAAAATTGGCTGAGTTATTCTAATTACGAAAATATCGTATAAATAATTTCTGCAATTGAAAGAATTGAAATCAAACTGAAATCGACAAGTATTTTGAATCGTACCATAAATTTATATTTTAAATAAACATTTTTATATATATTACTTAAACTTCGTAAAAAGTTTCTGCAATTGAAAGCACTGAAATCAAACTGTAATCGACAAGTATTTTGAACCATGCAAAAATTTCTACCAATCTGAATACAGATTTTTTTTTATGAAAAGTATCTTACACTATTATTTTTCATTTCTGGCCCTCACATGTTTTACAGTAATAAATAAATAATATTCTAATGATATTAATTTGTGCAAAATTAATTTCTGCAATACTAATAAAATGGACATTTCTTTTTTATTCTTTTAAATAATAAAATAATACTTGCACCACCGTTGGTTAAACGCTTCATATATGTGTTAATTCTGACTTACTAATGTATTCCTTTACATTTATGAAAGTATTTTAATACCGTGAAGAAACTGCAATGAGTAATAATATATAAATATTGCAATACTATCTGGCAATTTTAATATCCTACATCACCAATGATAAAATAGACATCATTATTTTTATCTAATAAAGTTTCTAAAAGAGGCCTGCGATGGCTTGGTCGGTAGGGCGACGGACTCGTAATCTGGAGGTCCCATGTTCGATTCCCGGCCCCGGCCGATTGACACAAGCACCACTAGCGACTGTATTTTCAACGAGTGCTTTCTTCACCAAGACATCGTATGACCTCCGTCGCTGATTAGCAAGTTTTTCTTAGTAGTTATGTAAAATAATTATTATTTCACTTAACTAAGGATATACAATCTACATGATTTTACCAATTAATTAATTAATTACTAAGATAAAAGCTAAGATGTATGTAATTATTTATAAAATGTAACATCAGTTAATATAGTCAGAATTAACACATATATGAAGCGTTTAACCAACGGTGCCAAGTATTATTTTATTATTTAAAAGAATAAAAAAGAAATGTCCATTTTATTAGTATTGCAGAAATTAATTTTGCACAAATTAA
>CM047429.1:40343822-40459382 GCA_026168455.1 Theocolax elegans
CTGTGAAAACTGTAGTCCAAAACCAAGAATTAAAATTATCAACATTAAACATAACCAATAATTGTCACTGACAGGTTCTGTTACGCGCACGCTTCTCGGCAAATTATATGATTGACGACCGTGTAAGATAAAAGATGACCGTTTAAGATAATAATGAAAAAATAACTAGATCACGCGTGTCTCACTCACTCTTTCGTTTTCCTCTATAGCTCTGTCTCAACTTTTTCGAGTAGTCATCGTATATATGTGGGGATCAGGGTCTGTCGCCTTGATCGTATCGCCGCCACACTCGGCGTTACCAGGAGTTCGAGGTACAGGTACAATGATAGCTAGACAGAGATATGATAATGATTAGAGTTTATTGTTACAAGCTCTCGTCCGCTCTTGCGGACTCATGCGTCGGAAGCTACGACGCGACTCTTATCGGCGGTTATCCCGCTCTCTCTATATCGCTCGCTGTGAAGCGCCAACTGGTGGCTACTGGGGTAAATACTCTCTGTGCGTCTTGCCCACAGTGCTCCCCCCTAAATGTTGACCGGGGTTTTTGCAGGTTAACATTTACTTATTTCTCGAAGATGTATTTAACCCACTCCCCTGATGTAGTAACTATACATTTCAACGATTCCACCTTGACTTGCTTTGATAATCTAAGTGTCGACGCTTTTACAATCTGTTAATTGTACCGTATGTATTCTTGAGTTTAACTCTATCGAACTACATAGTGATGTCGTTGACGCAATGTTACAATCTATCAGTTTCAACATTTCTAATTGTTTTAATTGGATAAATCCACTCGCTCGAAAGTTACAATTTTTATGACAGTTAATACTTTACAGTCGCCAAAATGTTTCTGGACTTTACTTAAGCTAAATACGCTGATATCGAACAATTCGACTATTTGTTTTAACATACGCGCTGATATTTCTATTTCCGAAATGGATGATGCGCTTAACTGTTTGCGACGCGCAAATATCTCGGTTTCGACACCTCAGGGGTGTTATTTTCTTAAACACGGCTATTCTTCCGGTGCGGTATGCTTCCGCGTAGGTATTCGCCATAAAGCAACGTGCTTCACGTCCTCGACGTTTCTAATTTTTCCGCCGCTTCGAGCGGCTTGCGAGTGGGTTGTACTACGCTTTCTTAACAACACGTTATTTCGGGGGTTAACATAAAGCTTACCGATTTACATCTATTAACACGATTTATTACATTAATGGATTCAGTCTTTCGGTTTCGTTTTAAAATACTGGGTATAAATTTCTTTGGCTTACTAGTATTTGGCTTTGAACACGTAAGTGGTTCATCTTTATCACAATTATGATTACCGGTTCTCGCGTTTTGTATCGCGTCCGGTTCTTGATTTTTTGGAATCTCTGAATGACTAGGATTATACAACGTCTCGTTCGTTTCAGAGTTTTCCGCCAAATCGCGTGATTCGCAATATTGCTCGACATTTGCGGAGTATGCTCCACTTGCTAAAATACTACTGTGCGCTACTACGCCCTGGTCATATGCAATGCTGTCATCGACTGTGTCTAAATTGTGATTATCGTTAATAATTTCGTCATTTATTGTATTTGTGTTACTTTGCTCGACGTCGATGTCAGCGTTGCTAGATATTTCATTGTGCGAATTACTCCCGTTCGCGGTATTGTCTCTAACAGTCTCGGGTAGACTGGAGTTCTTAATTATCTCGGTTTGTTCCGTTCGAATGAAGTATGCGGGTTTTAACAGTTCTATATTCACGAGTCTTTGTCGTCCGTTCACCTCAATCGTAAAATTACGTCCGTTAGCTGAACGTTCGATAACCTTATGTGGTCCGGTGTACGGTCTTTCTAAGGCTGTTTTACCGAGTTTAGTTAAGAGAAATACGTGTGTGCATTCCTGTAAGTCCCCAAATACGAATGGTCGTGATTCATTATTGGGGAAATCGAGTGAATGCGGTACGTGGTATCGATCCGGAATTGCTGCTGCGTTCAGTTTTCTATAATCTCCGCAGATTCGCCCTTCTCCGTTTTTCTTTCTAACCATATAAATGGGTGAAGCCCACGGGCTGTCCGACGGTCTACAGATGCCTTGCTCGCACAGCTTGGCTATATCGGCTTTTGCAGCCTTTAATTTTTCGCCGTTCAAACGCCTAACCTTATGGTAAATGGGTGGGCCACGGGTCGTGATATGGTGAACTATCCCGCATTTCGAAAGTGACGCGGGTTTATCGATGCTGAGAACGTCTGGGAATTTGGCTAATCTGTCCGAATACTTGTGATCCGGTCCTAATACGGATATGGAACAGACTTCGGCGTTGCCGGCTCTTCCTCGTACGTATTCCTGCGTATCACCTTTTACCAGCCTGCCCATTTTAAGGTCAGGAATCAGATGGAAATTCGCGATCGCGTCCCCTCCTAAGATGGGGTAAGGCACGTCGGCTATAATAAAACGCCATCCGATTGCCTCTTTAAAACCGAAGTCTATAACGCGATTTGCGTATCCGTAGGTCTTAATACGCGTGTTATTTGCTGCGTGAAGTTTCAACGACAGCGGTTTGCCTTTAAATCCCGTCGGATTAGGTATTACCGATATTTCGGCTCCTGTATCGATCAAAAACATATCGCCCGTTTTTTTATCTTTTAATTGGAGACGTATTGACGAAAAGCCCGGTGCGTTTGTCTCCGCAACGTCGGGTTTAACTAGTTTTCCGAATTCGTTCCCGTCGCGACACAATCTATGCTTTTATCCTTCCACTTGCACTCCGGTGAGCAAGATCGCGCTTTATCGCCGTATTTGAAGTGATGCATGCAAATCCAAACGCATTTCGGCGGTCTACTTTTATCGTTTCTTCGAAAACCACGCGGTGTTGGACCTCGCTCGTAGCTGTGGCTACAATTACGCGTATCCCTTACATCGCGCCTATCTCGCGGCTAACTCGGCTTCCGCGTTGGCGATTTACTCGTGTGCGCGGCCGTTATGTGAGGATCCGACAAAGGAGTACTCGCCGTGGATATTGCATCCAACAGATCCACACGGCACATATCGCGCTGCATCCTTTCGTGCGCGAGGTCGGCTTTGTCGAGTATTGTGTCCTCTTTCTCGAAAAGCAACCTATCCTCGATTTTATCTAGGACTGCAGATGGCAGTCTGTTGGACCATATTTTTAACACGGTTTGTCTAGGCATAAGGGTTCCTGCCGCGTTCACTAATTCATTGAAAAACGTAGACGGTTTGCGGTCGTTAAGTCGTGTGTCGGTAAACAGTCTATTTAGTTTCTGTTCTTCTGTCTCCGTATATTTCCTTAACACTGCTTTTTTGATTGTATTGTATTTGTTGTCCGGGGGGAGAGCTTTAAGTATATCGAGATTTTCCCGAATCAAATCGTCTCCGATATTCTTTAATAAATTGCAATATTTCATTTGGTCCACGATAATATTATTTTCCGTAAATAACGATTCTAACATTGCGAACCATGCCTCCGGATCGTGTCTCCAAAAGTTTTGGAATTTAATATTTATTGTCCTTGACTGACGACTATAATCCGACTCGATATTCAAACCGCGTACGTGTTCCGTGTTATTATCTCCGAATGTAAACATGTTATTATCACCTAATACTCTTTCGAATCGTGTTGTGTTTACATCGTTCGGCCCTAGTTGGTTACCGTTATTAGTTCTGTTTACGTTAGGTTCGCGACTTTGCGTGTTGTTCGCCTTTGTTGTTGCGGTTAATTCGTTCATGAGACGTTTCAAGCTTTCGATTTCTGTTTTGAGTTCTAAGAACTCGTCCTTGGAAATTTCTATGGTTTGTTTACGCGGGCTCGTTTCCATCGCGGTATCCATTTCGTTAATTTCCGTGTTTCCTATTGTCGGCATATTTCTTCTGAATATTTTGCCGTTACGCAGATAAGAATTTCTACCTAATTCTGCTATTGACCTTGGCCACTCGTATTGACCTACGAAACCTACTTCTTTTCTACGCTTTTTCAATGTGTGCATGAGTTTACAGGATTGCCCTACGGGTATACGCAGATACCATAATCTTCGCAATTTCACTAATTTTACTCAAGCCACTCGCTCGTTACGTCTAATCTTTCTAACCTAACTGGCTATTTAGCCTCCCCTTTCGGGATACGAGTAGCTGCCAGTCACCACGCTATAACAAGGTCGCGGACCTTAGCTGCATGGCACAGGCTACGACCTGAGTCGACTACCCGCGCCCCCGAGCTCGGCTTCCCTAATTTTACACGTTATTCTCATCATATTGGTAAAATTCTTAATGATTGGCATCTTCATCCGTGTACACCGTCCCGAGAATTTTCTGCATGCAATAGTACGCGAATTTTGATATAACAAAGTTTTCGTTCGCGAGTCCGTTTTATATTGATTTAATTGAATTCGCGTTACCGGTTTTTACGTCTACGGTAACGGTTTTCACTATGACGATATAACATTGAAGGTTATACGTCGCAGCTACTTGCTTCGGTGGGTCGATCGAATTTTACGTCATGATCACCCTTTTTACCTTATATACCTCCATCGCAATGCTGTACTCGATGTACTTCCTGGTGGTGTTCGAAGTTCAGCTTCTACGGCGTAGGCAGTATCTCGCCGATGTTGGATCCACAAAATAGCGGTCGGCACGCTGCGTACCGGTCGTTCTGAGTATCAGCCGCTGGCTCGTCCGCTCGGTGTGTGTTTCCACGCCGCTTCCGCTGATCTTAAGTCGGGGTCACCAGTTGTGGGGATCAGGGTCTGTCGCCTTGATCGTATCGCCGCCACACTCGGCGTTACCAGGAGTTCGAGGTACAGGTACAATGATAGCTAGACAGAGATATGATAATGATTAGAGTTTATTGTTACAAGCTCTCGTCCGCTCTTGCGGACTCATGCGTCGGAAGCTACGACGCGACTCTTATCGGCGGTTATCCCGCTCTCTCTATATCGCTCGCTGTGAAGCGCCAACTGGTGGCTACTGGGGTAAATACTCTCTGTGCGTCTTGCCCACATATATATAGGAGACGAAAAAGATATCGAAAAATACATAGCCGAGTAAAAGAATTTGACATCTCAGATATTTACATGAAGTTTTATTGAAAGTATTACTAAATAATTTATCCAAAACTTAATAAACTGAAAAAATATTAAAAAGGAAATAATATATGATATAAAAAGTTACGTAAATAACATATTATATATTAATATTCAAAAATAAAAAAACCGCAGGTGCAGTTAGATGTCTAATAGGTGCTAGCGCGCATTATACTTGCGTTGGTTGCGCTACCGCGAACCTTGATAACATTTTCAATTATTTTACTTGGATTTAAATTTTTACGTGTCTCTAAGGCAGTGTACGTGTCTATATAATAACATTTTCAATTATTTTACTTGGATTTAAATTTTTACGTGTCTATAATAAGAATTTCATTTATTTTACTTGGATTTAATTTTTTACGTGTCTATAGTAACAATTTCATTTATTTTTCTTGGATTTAATTTTTTACGTGTCTATAATAACATTTTCAATTATTTTACTTGAATTTAAATTTTTGCGTGTCTCTAAGGCAGTGTACGTGTCTATATAATAACATTTTCAATTATTTTACTTGGATTTAAATTTTTACTTGTCTATTATAACAATTTCAGTTATTTTACTTGGATTTAAATTTTTACGTGTCTCTAAGGCAGTGTACGTGTCTATATAATAACATTTTCAATTATTTTACTTGGATTTAAATTTTTACATCTATATAATGACATTTTCATTTATTTTACTTTGATTTAAATTTTTACTTGTCTATAATAACATTTTCAATTATTTTACTTGAATTTAAATTTTTACGTGTCTCTATAAGGCCGTGTACGTGTCTATATATAATAACATTTTCAATTGTTTTACTTGGATTTAATTTTTTACGTGTCTATAATAACATTTTTAATTATTTTACTTGGATTTATATTTCTACGTGTCTCTAAGGCCATTTAGGACCCGTTAGCCAGTACCGGTTTTATTTTAAGTGTCTCAAACTTTTTACGTGTCCGTAAGTCAATACTAAGCATTTGTTATGTATTTTTAAGGTTTTACTTGTTATGTACGTGGCTTTAAGCTTTTACGTTTCTCTAAACGGGACTTTAAGTCTGTATGTGTATCTAATGTGTACGTGGCTTTAAGCTTATTTGCTATATTGCTATAAAGGATGTGTATTTATGTTATAAAAGTACAATTTATATCCACGTAATTACGTGATTTTGGTCCGGATAGACACAGCGAAAAAAAAAGAAAAGAAAAGTTATGTACCAAAAGTACGTAATAAAATTACGTACCAAAACTACGCGCCAATATGTGCGTAACAAAATGTTCGAATTTAGCATGTAATAATACGTACTTTTGGTACGTGCTTTTGTTACGTAACAAAATTACGTATTTATTTTCAATAGGGATAACAATTATTAAATTGAATGTGATTGATTAAAGTTGGAATAATAAACATTTATTTATTTAGGACTCATTTTAATTGTAACAAATTCATTCACAATCTCTGTACACTTTTATGTATGCAATATATATTTGTATATTTTTGTATATCAGGTAATTAATATTCATTATATATACTTATTTGTTAAATTCTATGCATATGTAAAAGAATTTGTAGAAAATTAGAATAACTTAATTTAATGAAACATGTGTTATGGAGAATTTGACTAAAATAAATAGATTGTTTTAGTTAAGTATAAATTTTAAACCCTAAAGTTAATTTACACTAGAATGTGTAAATCAACAACTTTCTCCTTTTCAAAAGTATAAAATGTGAGAATTTTTTAAAAATGTTTAAAAATAGAGTTTTATGCTCGATTCTAACTGTATATCTGAATTCTGTATTTAATCAATTTTCATCATACCGAAATAAGTATTTTTATATACATTTTCAACATTTGCATCCGTATAAAAGATAATGTTTCTTTGGTAAATATATTAAAATTAATACTTCTAAACAAGTCTACCATATTTATTATATTATTTATTTTTTATATTTGTATATGATTTTGCTAACATTTTAGATAATTTATAATTTTAGTTGTCTTCAAGACATGCTATCAAAAAAGCATTGTTACAAAAGTAATTAGAATTTTATGTACAAACATTTTCTGACACAGAATATCATTAAATAGTGCTGTTATTAAATGTCATTTTGAATACTTATAAATCATTTATAATTAAAAGAGACTGTTATTGATATTGATGGTGAAACCAGAAGTATTATTGGATGATATTTTGATAGAAGTATAATTCTAAGTGATATGAGTGCTTGATAGTCACATTGAATTAAATAGTTTAGAAAAAAACAGTTAAACATATAAATTATTGTTCTCTGTCCTTACTCTTATTTAATAACTTTTTTAACATTTCCATAAAACAAATGTGTTAAGTTTATTGTTTTACTGCATTTTTCAAATATATTTAATTTTTGATTTAACGATTTTAATGAACAAATTTGTTCCTTTACAAATATAATAATACATTCAGTGACAAAGAAAATAGACCTATGAGGTAGTACAATACTTTTTACAAATAATTTTAAGTCATCCTGTAGAATCACAATTTCTTATGTGAAGGGGAGTAGAGTTCCATAAACGACGCAATTTAGGAACAGTAGAGTGAAAATTAAAATTACAGTTTGAAGGATTTTTCATAAGTAATCTAGGGTTGTGCAGGTTATAATCAATTTATCTATTATTAAACAATACTGAAATGTCATTACAACTAATGAATTGATTCAATAACCTATAAGTAAAAACGAGATCATAAAAAGAGAACACATACTGAAATTCACATAATTTAAAAGATTTATATAGTCTGACTATAATCATAATTATAATAGCTCATGGGGTTACAATTTGAATGCTAAATAACAAAGAAATTTGTGTTTTGTATTGATTCTAAACTTTTAATATGGCACAATTTGTAGCAATTTCATATTATTCATCCATAGATGCATATTGGTAGAACTAGGTAGCATTTTATATAAAGTAAGAATCAATTCAACATTCACAAAATCTACAGTGCATCTCTTAATGAACCCTATGTTCCTAATGGCTTTATGAACAATATAATTAATATGCAAATTAAATTGCAAATGCTCATCTATAATGATCTCCAGACGAGGTACTATTCACCCAACAACATTGTGCGTGAATGATTACAATACTGAGTCAACTTCAAAGTGATTCTAAGCGATTTCAATAATTAAACTGAAATCGGTCTCTTTCTTGAGCATAATCTATTAACATTTAGATAGTATACAAAAATTTTATTTGAATTGGTTAAAAGATTTGGAATGAAGTAAAAAACCTTCAAAGTTTACAAATATTTTTTTATTTTTTTTAGAACATTTACGTCAAGTAATAAAATTTTGTCGCTTACAATGGGCCTGAAAATGGGTTTTTAAAATTTATTAAAATACATTAAATTTAATAAAGTTTAATAAAGTTTTATAAAGATAATCGGCATTCAATTTTTAATAAAAAACTTTTAATAAATTTTAACAAATTTTAATGATATTTATGTAATAATGCAAGTTAAATAATTTTAAATGAGAAATTATTTTATAAATTGAATATATTTTTATAAATTTTAAAAAAATTAAAACGAGTAAGTAAATTAATGAATTTTTAATGGCATTTTTGTAATTCGATTCAAGAAATTTAAATCGTTTTAAATAGTCAACTATTTAAATAACTTCAAATTAAAGAATTATCATTAACAATTAATCAATTTAAATAATATTTAATACAAATAATATTTAATTGCTTTATATGAAGAAAAATATTATAAACGTTAAATTATAACTAATATTTTTTAATTATATTTAATATAAATAAATATTTAGTATTTTCAATGCAAAATATTATTATTTATTTAAATTTAATTAGACTTCTTTTCAATCACTTCTAATGATAACAAACATAGTTGATAGTTTATGAATTTTTAATGATTTTATATATTAGAATTATCATTGAGAATGAAGTGACTTTAATGATATTTAATAAATAAAGTAAATAAATATTTTTAATTATTTCCAATGTAAAATATTATTATTTTCTTAAATTTAAGTTCTCTTCAATCACTTGTAATATGATAATCAATATTAATATTAATCAATGTACTTTAATAATATTTAATCAAAATACATATAGTACATTTAACTTATATATATATATATATATATATAAATAGCAATTGTGATGAATCAATTTTTAAAATGTTTAATACGAGTAAACTTTAATCGCTTTTAATGAAACAAAATATTATTGAAATAATATTGTAATAAATATAGGTGTTATAATTATATATGTTTAATAATAAATTCAAATAAATTTCAATAAAACATATTATCATTAATTTATAATTATTATAAAATTATTTTCATAAATTTATTATTACTTTAATTAATATAAAAGAGTAAAACTACAAATTATAGACCAATTTCACTAATCTCTAATATTGCAAAAATTTTTGAAAAAGTAATACATAATAGAATTTATAACTTTGTAACAAAACATAACTTACTAGCATCAAATCAATTTGGTTTTATTAAAAACAAAGGCACAAAAGATGCTTTAAATTATTTAACTAACATAATTTATAATTGTCTAGATAAAAGTAAACCAATAATAGCAACATTTTTAGATCTTGCCAAAGCATTCGATACCGTTAATCATTCTATTCTCTTAAATAAACTATATAACTATGGTATCAGAGGAAATGCCTTAAATTTACTTAATAGTTATCTTTCAAATCGGGAACAAGTAGTTAAAATAAACCAAACAAAAAGTGAAACTCTTGTTCTAACTACTGGGGTACCGCAAGGTACTATATTAGGTCCATTATTATTTCTACTATATATTAATGATTTGCTACTAAATTTATATTCAGAAAACATGATTGCTTATGCAGATGATACTGTAGTGTTAGCTACTGAGAATACATGGGAGTTAGCTGAAAATGCAATGAATAAATATCTTGACCATGTTTTTAGATGGCTATCTTTCAATAAACTATCGTTAAATGTTAACAAAACTGTATACATAACTTTTGGAAATTATTGTGACAGTGTACCTACAAATGTTAATATTAAAATTAATAATAATACCTTAAATAGAGTTAACAGCTGCAAATATCTTGGGATTATAATTGATTTCAATTTGAAATGGAAAGAACACATAGAATATATTGTAAATAGAACTAAGTACTTAACATATGTATTTGCTAAATTCTCGAAGCTCCTAAAAACCGAAACTCTAATTATTTTATATTATGCACTTTTTCATAGTATAGTAACGTATGACATTATTTCATGGGGGGGTGCTTATAAAAATATTCTGAAGTTATTATCAAGTACGCAAGCCAGATTGCTTAAAATCATAAGCAAAAATAAATTTTTAATTAATAATTACCCACTAACCGTTGAACAAACATTTGCGCTTGAATCTATTACTTTTCATTACATGAAATTACATAACATTCATAAAAATAGAATTACAAATACAAGAAACAAAAGTATACCAATACCTAAAATATCTAAATCAGTAAGTAATAAGAATAGTTATATTGTTGCAATACGGATATATAATGAAATTCCTAATAATTTAAAAATTTTAACGACTAGTAAAAAACATTAGAAAAAAACTTAAGAATTGGATTCAATTAAATTTATAATAATTTTGTATGAACAAAAATATATTAGGGAAACTAAACTGTGATAAATTTCAAAGCTATTTTATTAAGCTAGTAACCGAAGTAGAAAAATTCAAACTTAAAAAACGAAAAATGCCTAAATCAATTGAAGAAATATCAAGTTCTGCATTGGAAGTCCTGCAGGACTCTGTAGTAAGAAAACAGTTACTTTTGGACATAAGAACATATATTTGCTTCAAGGGTTTTTGCTTAACAAATGGTAATCGTTCTCATAGACGTATCTCGAATTATAATGCGAACAAAATGATTAATGTGAATACAAAAGAATACATATTTATTGTAACTGAAATTGGGGAAAAATTAGTAAAAATGTATAAGCTTGAAGGGGACTATAGGAATACAACTTCGAATCTGAAAAATAAAAGTGAGGAACAGGATATACATCACAACTGCAACAGTGTAAATAATGTAAATAATGTAAACATAAATAATTATTTTTCAAAATTTAGGCAAATAAATTTTGTGAAAGAATCAATAACACACAATGCTGATATTTCTAATGATAAATATGAACCTATTGAAAACGTATTTAGCAAAATAGATGATATGGTATTTGAAAATGGTAAGAAAATGATTCCTCCACGTACAAAAGAGAATAAGATACCTCAACATAATCAAATTAGGATGTCGTATGGTGACCTAAATTACATAAGAAATAATAAAGCTATTTTGTATTTTGACAGAGGTATTAGAGGTAAACAAATTTTTACTAATTCTATGTATCCACTAAAGCGGCAACCAGTTTATAAAGACATTGTTGTAGTTGATGATATTGTTTTTACATCTACATGTAAATGTGACTCATCGAAACAGCACAAAGAAATGTTTCCTCACTTTAGAGATACTTGTGCGGTAGGGTTAACATGTCCTGCTAGATTAAACAGTATAGAAAAAATTGCTTTTGCTAGAAATATGAATGCGTCCACTGAAAGTTTTACAACAGCTAGATCAATGTTAATAAGATATTGGGTATAAGGTCAAGCACTGTCCAGTATACTGGTGATACTGGCCCAGTGTAGGGCTTTATACATTACTTTTAGTTTTAAGTTTTATTTAGTTTTATTTAGTTTTATTTTAGTTTTTAAACTATAGAATTAAGTTTTATGCCACCCTATGTACAGATAAATTAATTTTATCTCTATAGGTTTTTACTGCATTTTTGTAATGTTTTGTAAATATTTGTTGGCTTAATAAATAAATAAATAAATAAATAAATAAATTAATATTTCTAATTAAAATTTATAATTTAATAAATAATATGTTGGTCTCTGTGTAATTCTTTTGGGTAAATAAAAATAAAAGAAACAAAAGAAATTAATTTAAGGAATTTAAATTGCTTTAAAGGATCAGCAACAAAAATGCTTTCAATATATAAACTTAAATATTATGTAATACCCCTGGTAGAAATACGAAAATATTTTATAGTCACCAAAGTAGTTTATAGGTATGAAATATAGAGAGCATAATATTTCGTAGAAAATGCCATTTAAATACCTATTTTATTGGTATAAAATAATTTATCCAATTTTACATAGCTAAAAAATACACAAAATATACTATTAAAATTGGCACTGCTATTTATAACTATAAAAAAGGTATAAAAAATAGATACAGAAAATACCTTCAAATTTAATTTTTAACGTTCAAAATATTAAAAACGTGTACTGCATAATATATATATATATTTAATGTATAATCACATTTACTTATTTAAAATTTTTTCTTATACGCAAACACTATTTTAAATAGGTAGAAACTAAGTACAATAATGGATTAAAAGTAAAAATTAAAAATTAGTTTTATATATATTTATTTATTTTTAAATTTATACTGGTAGGGTGCTCTTTTGCATAGTAACAAAATAATAATATATTATGTTTTAAGATATAAATGGTGGATGAAAAAATAATATAATATTATAAAAGTATTTATATATGCTTTTAAGAAATTATAAAAATATAGAAAAAATGAAGATTCTTTTAGTAAATTATCGTTAAAACACAGACACCCATAAGTTTAAAGTTAATTATTATTTTCTAACAGGTTTTGTATAGATCAAATAATAAATAACAATTATTATAAGATATTAATACATCTGCATGATCTACATATACGAGTTCCAAATATTTGTATTGTAAGCGTTACGATAGCGTAGTGGTTAGAGCGTTTGCGTTTGGTACTTGCGATGCGGGGTTCGATTCCCGGTTAGGGCGAAAATTTTTTAAGTGTTTTTCTTCGATAAATGTGTGTAATTAGTGCTAATATAAGTAAAATATAAATAATTAATTAAAAAATATGAATTAGTTAAAAATAATAATAGTAATAATAGTTAGGTTTAGAAGAAAAAATTCTTTTTTAACTTTTTTTTTTGATCATATATAAATATTTTTGATTTCTACATTAATTATTTATGTATTCCATAATGCAAATAATTTTTAGGTAAACTATACAGCCTGAAAAATATTTTAAAAACCAATCCCAATTCAAATTCTATGTACAAATGAAACGATTTTTAAGTGGAAAATCACTAATTAGCATAAAATGCTCAAAAAATATGACAAAATTATAAAAATTAATTAAAATTGGTAATACACTATAAAAAATTCCTATTTTATCGGTAAAAAATTTTACGTATTTCCACCAGGGAAGAAGCGATTGAAAATGATATATTTTAATGATAAAAATCATCATTCAAAATTATTTACAAAAGCACTATAAATAATTTCAATTGCTTTTAATGAAAATTATGTAATAATTTTTAATAAATTTTAATGTATTTTAATGGATTCTATACATTTTAAAAATTTTAAATAAGGAATTTCGCTTACATAAAGCGTCTTTCAAATTTATAAAATTTCATTAAATTTTAGGTCAATAAATTTTAATAAATTTGAAAAACCCATTTTCAGCAGGGGATGGATAGTACATATTGATTAATATTAATATAACCATGAATATCCATTGGTACTGTTTCTAGGGTATTATCGTCTTTTTGATCGTTTTTCAATTTATACCACTGACATAGTACCCCTGCATCTCTAGAATTTCCGCTAATTTTAGCAAACTCACTGGAAAATTCAGTGTTTTTCCAACATTTACCAGTAAGATAAGTAAAACTTAAAACTAAGCCTATATAACATTTATACTTCTCTCCCAATATTTTAAACAAACAATAATCTCCTACATAAATTTTGTCACTTATTTTTGACAAATATGTTTCTTGTTTATTTATTCCCCTATTAGATTTAGTAATTTCGTAATCTTTTACACGATGCAATCTATCGCTACTTAAACTAGTGTTATTTTGGTTCAATAGCCAACATATTGACGATTTTCGTACTACAAAATTATTGTCGGTACTGTCCTTTATACAAATAAAAGAACTATTTGGCTTCAGCTCTTGTTTTTTATTATAATTTTTTAAGTCTATAGTTCCATTTACATTACATAGCACGGTTAAATCTTCTAATAAATCAGGGTTACAGTTGTCTAGGTTACTTTGTACATCACACGTCGCATTTTTTTTATCACACAATTGTGTTTCGCAGTCTGAATCTCCATCTTCACTCTCTTTAACTTCACTTTTTTCTTGTAAATAATCACAGAAGTTTTCTTTTAAAATTATTGTATCCACATTATGACTTTGAATATTTATTCCCAATAGTTTAATTTCAAGAAAAGCAACTTTTTTTGCTCTTTCTAAAATCGTATTTATACTTGAATCATCTAGAAAGTCAAAATTAAAATTTCCTTGCATATGCATTTTTTTTTTAATCATGGAAATCGAAAATCAGTGTCGTCACATTTATCATTCACATTTAAAGCTTCATTTTGAAATTGTATTCTTGATACTTTATTTAATACTTCTAGTAGGGAAAAATTAACTACAGTTGAATAAGTAGATCCCATCGATTTAAGTGCTCGAAAAAATGATTCGCACGTTTGACTATACCAAATAATCATGGTAAAAATAAATTAGTCGTTAAGTTTTTTCATCATTCAGATTTTCTGCATTATTCTGTAATTTGCGAATGCGTGTAATTAAATTATGAGCGTTTAACACCATGCATAAGTAAGTATTTAGAGTTATAAAATTTTCCGTAATAGAATATTTAGGTATATTATTTAACCAAGATCGCCAATATCGTAAGAAAAAAATGCAAAACCACGCTTTGTAAAGCCTTTCAGAGGGATTTAATGTTTTGGATAAAAAAGATTCTAAAAAATAATTTATTATTTTTAAATATGATATTGTTCCATTACTATTAGGTACATGATTTTTTAACAATTCTAAAATTCGGAGATGAGATATTTTTTTGACCGAAGGAAAATTCATTTTATCTTTAACGGGTATGTCTTTCGAACATAAAAGATGTTTATCTTTTGAAACAGAATTTATTAATATTTTTAAATGACTTTGTGAAATAATATATTCCCCTATTGGTAAAATAATTGATGGTTTTAATAATCTATTCCTTAATTTTGTACCACCCTATTACAAAATCTCACGTGAGAACTCACGTGAGATCTCATGCCAAAATCTCATCCCACTTTTCACCCGGACCGCTGCTTAAACTTCTCAAATAATAGGAAATCAATTTATGTATATGGTGAGTCACTTATTAAGTGATAACACCCCCCAGATGAGTTCAAAAATCAAGGTTTCAAAGCGTTTTAAGCATATTTTCGATTTTTAGAAATATTTTCGATCGTTGAAAATTTCTCACGTGAGATCTCATGTGAGAAATTTCTAAAAATCGAAAATATGCTTAAAACGCTTTGAAACCTTGATTTTTGAACTCATCTGGGGGGTGTTATCACTTAATAAGTGACTCACCATATACATAAATTGATTTCCTATTATTTGAGAAGTTTAAGCAGCGGTCCGAGTGAAAAGTCGGATGAGATTTTGTGTTAGGGCAATATGAACTGTGTCCTGAATGCAAATTATATTTGGATTTAAAACAGCATTAAAATAATTAATAACGGAACTTTGATTGAATATACCTAATTTTGACTGTATGCACATAGATTTTAATAAACGTGGATCTCCGTCAGATGAAACTCCTGAGTCAGTTATACCTTCACTTTCAAGACTCTTTATTATGTATTTCCACCTATTATTAATATGTGTTGAATCAAATTTGTTGTTGAACCTGAATATACACAGACAAAAGAAAGAAGACCCTACTAAAAATTATCACGTGATATATGAAAATTTTTGTTTTTTTATAAATGTAATCTTAGACACGGAGTTGATGGGAATCAATTTCACAGAAACTAAACTGGCCATTCGGTTTTGACAAAAAAAATCCTTTATTCGCCACGTTATTAATATACGAGGCAAAGTAAAGGCATAGAATATGATCAAAGTCGCTTTTACCTTCCTACTTTGCCTCCATATAAGCCCTACGCGCACGCTAATCTGTAGCGGGTAACTGGCAGCCACCTTTCGGTCGAAACAGTTTTGAAATATGACTACTGCACTTGCTCACGGTAGTACCAGTTACGACCGATAGGTGGCTGCCAGTTACCCGCTATAGATTAGCGTGATCGTAGGGCTTATATGGAGGCAAAGTAGGAAGGTAAATCCTCGTATATTAATAACGTGGCATATAAAGGAATTTTTTTGTCAAAACTGAATTGCCAGTTCGGTTTCTGTGAAATTGCATCCCATCAACTCCGTGTCTAAGATTACATTTTTAAAAAAACAAAAATTTTCATATATCACGTGATTATCACGTGGATATCTACGTGATAATCACGTAGAAAAATGGTCGAAAATCTCACGTGATTATCACGTGGATATCCACGTGATAATCACGTATTTATTCACGTGATGATCACGTGATAATTTTTAGTATGGGAGCCTTTTTTTATTGGTTGTGCCATAATAACATAAGCCAGACTTGACTTTTCATTTTTCTCATAAAACATTACAATCTGTTTTAAAGAATAAGCTGTGAACGAATTCTTGATTGGCATTCCGTTTTTATCTAAAGCTAATACAAAACCTGATTTGATTAGTTTTTGAATCATACTGAATGTTTCCTGTGATTTTAGTCACATCTTCACTTAACCATATTACTAAGGGTAACTGTTTAGATATTAAATAATCTTTTAATTCTTTAACGCGGCAGTCACCTTCAACAACAACAGTAGCAGTTGATTTCATATAACGACTAATAGTGCCTAACGATGGTAGTGGTAAATTCGCACACAGAGTTTCGTACAATAATCTTCCGCCTATATTGAATAAATATGTTGCAAAAAGTTTGATAGACTCATCGTAAGTATAATTTTTCGTTTTTTTACAATTTAGAATAGCATTAGTCATTAATTTTTCCAAAAAATTACTTTTTGTATTAGGTAATAAATCAATTGTATCGGTTCTTACGTTGTCTACTGTTTGGTTATTTTTACTATCTAAAAAATTATTAAAATTTCACTAAGATATTTATTTCTATTAATTTCGATTTGTAGTTGATTTATCAGCGGAAGATATTGTGTATTTCTCGTCTGGTTAGAACCTAACGTAGACAACATTTTTTGCTTTCGAATATCCGATATAGAACTTTTTTTTATTTAATGCTGCGAATTAATGTAGAATTATCAACCGCTTCGACATAATCCGTTCGCTGATTATGTCGCTCTAATATTCCCCTGAATCATGATTCAACATGTTCAATTATTAAGTTATAAAATTGGTAACGGTGCTGTCGGCCTCAGATGCACTTTTATTGTGAACAATTTCAATTTGAGTGTTGTTCTGCAGTTCAATATCAATACATTGATTTTCTTGATTCAAAACAGTTTTGGTAAGATCTGATAATACGATTTTCTTATCTACAGTATCATCTGAAGTCTTAGAAGTGTCAGTATACGACTTAAGGGCAGTCCGTACTCATAGCTTCACAAATCCACCACCCGAATTTTGCGAGCAAAAGTGGCGCTTCCGTCAGATAAGCTGAGTTCATATTCGACAATAATTATGAACATTTAAAGGAAAAAGAGTTTTTACCACACAAAATCAGAGTTGAGCGCCATAGCTATTGATGTAATGATCAATTACTTATTAGCTGATCGAAAAATCAGTATTTTCGACGAAAAGTGCTAAGTACGAATCAATTCTGAGAACACATACCGAAGTCACTTCGTACTTATCACTATTCGTCGAAAATACTGACTTTTCGATCAGCTAAGTAATATGTAATTAATCATTACATCAATAGCTATGGCGCTTAACTTTGATTTTGTGTGGTAAAAACTCTATTTTTTTTAATTGTCCAAAATTGTTGTCGAATATGAACTCAGCCTATCTGACGGCAGCGCCACTTCTGCTCGCAAATTTTCGGGTGGTGATATATTCAACTATATTCTACGGACTCCCCTTAATTGAAATATGTTTTCTAACATTTTTTATCTTATTTTTATTTTCTAACTTTGTTTCAGATTTTTGATGAGTCTGCCTTATTATATTTGAAATAACCCACCTATTTGCATAGTTTTTTTTTACATTGACATTTAGTTATAACTTTTATATTTTTGCAAATAGGACATGTTATTTTGGCTTTGTATGTGTAACTTTGCGAAATATTTTGACCATTATAAATTTTTTTTTTTGGTAGAATTAACGATTGCTTTAACGAGTCAATTTGATTGTCTAATTGCACAACGTTTCGGAGACATATTTGTCTCCATCTTCAGGTGCTAAACTTTATTAATAATAATTACTAATATTGAATACATAATGGTCAACAACAAAAAGATTTTTACCTTAACATTACACAATGCGTTTATCAACTTGTCATTAATTCACCCTGTCATTTTGTATCTATAATTAATTACAATAAATTATTAATTATTTATTATAGCAACAAGAATGAATAATTAATTAACTAAACACTCACAGAAGTTGGAAAGCAATAAGAGTCACATTTTTTCTTCCTTTTCATTTTAATTACAATTAATAGTCAATTAAAACTCGAAAATTAAATAAATTAAGTAAAATTAAATAATTTAAATAAATTAAACTAGTAAACAAACAATTCCAAATATCACAACAGAAAACAATATAAATTATACACGGAACGAAACATTCACTGTGAAAGCTGTATACGACTGAAAACACTTTAAATTCAAACATAAATATGACTAGAAAAATGATCGATAATATAGAAACCTATATAGTTAACTAAGTAAATGGAAATCGGTAATCCAGAAAATTATAAAACGCGCAATATTTGAAACCAATTAAAACTATTTATGTCAGAAGAAAAATTTATATAAAGTAAATATGAGTTAAAAATGTGACTCCATCAACCCATCGTATTTTATTTCTTATTTTTAAACTTATGTATAAGAGTTGTATATGTTGCCTGTAGTTTACTAACATCTTCTTTTTTATTAATAGGCTCTTTTTGTAAATTAATATGTAGGGTTTCTGAAACCATTCTTTTTCTCCAATTAATCTCCCGATCAAGAATACTAACATTATCAAAATCAAATTTGTGCCCTAAATCATTAATGTGATCATTAATCACACATTGTTTATCCTGTTTCAAACTATTATTGTAGTGTTCGTTTATTCTTGTTATTAATTTTCTCTTAGTTTCTCCAACATAGGAGGCCTCGCAGTTATTACAATTGATCTTATAAACTACACCAGACTGCTCAGTTTTTTTAGTTCTGTCTTTTCCTCTCCTTATAATTCTACCAAATGAGTTAACAATTCTCGGAATTGTGGTAATATTAAATTTTTTAACTTTCTTCGAAACATCTTCAAACAACTTTGGTATGTAAGGTAAAGATAAAGATACTCCTCTCTTTTTGTTTGTATTATTAACATTCTGAATGTTTGTACAATTTTTATTTATATTATGTTTAATTTGAATTCGTTTGTGTATATTGTTGTTTATAAATTTGGGAGGATAATTATTTGTGAGTAATATAGTTTTCACCATTTCTAGGTTTTTTCTATGAAATTTTTTATCAGAGAGAAGAATAACTTTATCAACCAATGAATAAACCATAGCTTTTTTCTGCGAAATTGGATGTTTAGATAAATAATTCAACACTCTACCAGAGAAGGTTGGTTTATGGTACCAATCTATTACAATATTATTTTTCTCTTTAATTATTTTAATTTCAAGAAAATTAATTGTATTATTTTTTTCCTTTTCACATGTAAATTGTAGCTTCTTATGGTATGAGTTAAAAACATGTATCATCTCATCCAACTTATTTTTAGGAACTATTGTTAAAATGTCATCTACATATCTATAGTATATTAATGGTTCAAAACTCAATTTTTTAATACATTCTTCTTCCAAATCTTTCATCACCATGTCAGAAAAAACGGGAGAGCAAGGACTACCCATCGGTGTACCATGCACCTGTTGGAAATATTTATTATTAAATTGAAAAAAAGTATTATTTATCAAAAAATCAGTAGCATCTAAAAGATCATGTAGCGGAATATTGAATTTATTAAAAACTAAGCTATGTCTCTTTTCAATACTATTTTTTATTAATTCATACGGGGTGTTCGTAAACAAAGACACTACATCTAAACTAATCATTATATGGTCATTCGGTATAACTAAATTTCTTATCTTTTTCGACAACTCAATACTGTTTAAAATATGGGATTTAGGTGTTTTTAAGCTGTTTTTTAATATAAAATTAATTCTCTTTGATAAATTATATGTGAGACTTCCAATACAAGAAACAATAGGTCTTAGAGGTACATTCTCTTTATGTATCTTAGGAAGACCATAAATCTTAGGTAGATAAGTATCAGTCTGAGTTAGAGCATTTTTATGATATCTTTTATCAAGATATTCATTTTCATTCCAATAATTCATAATTTCTTTTGCTCGTTTCTGTAGGTTACTAATTGGATTTTTATGAATTTGTATATATGTATTTTGATCCAGTAATAATTCATTCATTTTGTCATTATATTTGTCAATTTCAATAGCCACTGTTGCATTACCCTTGTCTGACATGGTAAATAGAATATTATTGTTGTTTGAAAATGTTTTTGCCTCTTCCAACTTCTGTGAGATTATTTTGTCATCAATTTTAATATGTTTAATTATTTTATTTTGATATTGAATACTGTCAGTCACATTAACCCTGATATTAGTTTTACATTCATCCGAAATATCATAATATGTTAAACATTCTTCTAAATTTTTTATTTAATGAACACTACAATAATAGTTTGAAACAGGATAAACAATGTGTGATTAATGATCACATTAATGATTTAGGGCACAAATTTGATTTTGATAATGTTAGTATTCTTGATCGGGAGATTAATTGGAGAAAAAGAATGGTTTCAGAAACCCTACATATTAATTTACAAAAAGAGCCTATTAATAAAAAAGAAGATGTTAGTAAACTACAGGCAACATATACAACTCTTATACATAAGTTTAAAAATAAGAAATAAAATACGATGGGTTGATGGAGTCACATTTTTAACTCATATTTACTTTATATAAATTTTTCTTCTGACATAAATAGTTTTAATTGGTTTCAAATATTGCGCGTTTTATAATTTTCTGGATTACCGATTTCCATTTACTTAGTTAACTATATAGGTTTCTATATTATCGATCATTTTTCTAGTCATATTTATGTTTGAATTTAAAGTGTTTTCAGTCGTATACAGCTTTCACAGTGAATGTTTCGTTCCGTGTATAATTTATATTGTTTTCTGTTGTGATATTTGGAATTGTTTGTTTACTATCAGTTGAATAGAATTTATCGATCTTCCCAAGTCAGAGGTGAAGGTAAAAAAGAAATTTTAATACATTTTTCTTTTTTCGTAACGTTTCGGTAGACAATGCTACCCTCTTCAGACTGTATAAAATTTATTAATTTCGATTAGTACATCTCAGAATATATATAATATAAAAAGGGAACGTAAATGAAAAAATTAAAAAATATACCTTCTAATATCAATATCGTACAATGTTTACAATATTATTTCGCCGCAAGTCGATTTAAATTTTCGCTTCTTTTTCCTCATTCTAAACACGAGGAAACGTCAAACAGATGTATACACGACGAAAATTTCTGCTGTATATGAAACAATACTAGATTCGCGCTTTCTTATATAGGTATAATTAGTAAGTTTGTGTTTATATTTTTTCTATTTATGACGCATGATCAAGGTTGTGTACAATACGTTTGATTTCAGATAAATTTAAATTTAAAGGCTTTTCATTCTATATATAATTTGCGAATACTGTTTATTTAATTTAATTGAGTCTTCTTGTTTGTTTATTGAATGTTTTTGTAAATTTATGTGTACCATTTCAGATGCAATTCTTTTTCCGTAATTCGGTTCTTTATCTAAAATCTTAAAATTTTGCCAATCAAAATCGTGTTGATTATTTTGTACGTGTTGAAAGATCATAGAATTTTTGTTAGTTTTATGTTCATTTATTCGGGTAATTATTTGTCTTTTTGTTTGTCCTACATACGAAGCATCACAATTGTTGCAATTTAATTTATATACTATGTTATTTTGAGTTTTTCTATCAGTTTTATCTTTTCCTTTAATTATGATATTACTTAATTTGTTTTCAATAATTGGAATTGTTTTTATTCCGTGTTTTTTAAATTCTGATGATACTTTTTCATAAAAACCATTTAAGTAAGGTAGTGTTATTGTTGTTTTGTGGTTATTGTTTTCATTTCTATAGTGGTTAGTTGTCTGTTGATTTAACACTGCAAGTCGTTTTTTAACGTATCTATTTATAAATTTTTTTGGATAACTATTTTTTATTAAATACTCTTTTATTTTATTGATGTTTTGTTTGTGGTAATTTTTATCAGAAAGTTTAGTTGCTCTATCTACTAAGTTGTAAACCATCGCAATCTTTTGTGAAATTGGATGAGCTGAGTTGAAATTTAAAAACCGTGCCGAGAAAGTGGGTTTTGTATACCAGTTTGTTATAATTTTATTGTCGTTTTTTATTAGTAATGTATCTAAAAAGCTGATTTTATTGTTCTGTTCAATTTCATAGGTAAATTTTAGTTTTGGGTCGTAGGAGTTGAAAATGTGTAACATTTCATTAATTTTATCTGTAGGAATGCAGGTTATTATGTCGTCTACATATCTATAATAAAAAATGGGTTTAAAACTTAATTTGTTTAAACATTCAGTCTCGAGATCTTCCATAACTATATCAGCGAATAAACCTGATGTTGCTGCGCCCATAGGTGTGCCATCTGTTTGTTTAAAGTATTTATTGTTAAATTGAAAATAAGTATTGTTAATTAGGTAGTCAGATGCATTTATTATTTCTCTTATTGGTATTTCTGTCTTTTGTATAATTTGACTACACCTTCTTTCTATGCTTTTTCTTATTAATGAACAACTTATGTTTGTAAACAAAGATTGAGCGTCTAGGCTAACAAGAGAATATTCGCTCGGTATATTTATGTCTTTAATTTTATGTATAAATTCAATGCTATTTTTTATATATGATTTCGGTTTCGATATGCAGTTAGAAAGGATTTTATATAACTGATTGGATAAAAATTCAGTTGGTGATCCTATTGTAGATACTATTGGTCTCAAAGGTACATTTTCTTTATGTATTTTTGGCAAACCGTAACATTTTGGCAGTGAAGTGTTAGTTTGTGTTAAACGAGTAGAATTGTATTTTTTATCTAAGAATCCGTTATCATTCCATTTTTTGAGAAAATTATAAGAGCATTTTTGTAGAGATTTTAATGGATTTTTTTGTATAGTTTGGTATGAATTGTTATCTGATAGTAATAATTCCATTTTGTCAATATATTCTTTCTTATTCATAACAACGGTAGTGTTTCCTTTGTCGGCGTAAGTTATAATAATATCTTTGTGTTTTTTTATAAAATCTTGCGTTTCTTTATGTTTTTGTAGTAAAATGGTATTTTTGATCGGTATATGTTTGGTTTTATTTTTTAAATGTATATCTATATTTTCAACTAAGTTTTGTCTTAGTGAATCAGCAAGTTCTTCATTTATTTCATTCATAAAAAAGAAATTTTCTAAAGATTTTATATAACTGACCGATATTTTATTGTTTAACGTAAATGGTAAACTAAATTTGGGTCCTAGTGAAATTATATCAGCCACGTTGTTAGGTATTTCAATATCTGTTAAATTTTTAATCCAGTTTTGAGTGTTTGTATTCTTGGTTAAATTATTTTGTGTAGAATTCTTTTTAAGATTTTTACTAAGCAATTCATTCTTTTTTTCCAACTTTTTAATATGAATGCAAATATCTTCTATTTCAATATTTAAAAGTTTGATTTTGAAATTTTCAAGAAGACTATTAAATTTTTTGTTACCAGTATTGCTGTAGAAAAACAGATGTTTAACGTTGCGATTTAATGTTTCGATATGTCGTGGTTTTCTATCATAAGTACGGCATTGTAGAAGGAATTTTCGTTGGGCCTGATTCCTTGTTAGTTGTCTTTGGGTGTGAATCCATTCACGAAGTTCTTGTCGAGTACGGATACCAAATCGTTGCTCGATGTCATTGAAGACATGTCATTGTTTGTTTACTAGTTTAATTTATTTAAATTATTTAATTTTACTTAATTTATTTAATTTTCGAGTTTTAATTGACTATTAATTGTAATTAAAATGAAAAGGAAGAAAAAATGTGACTCTTATTGCTTTCCAACTTCTGTGAGTGTTTAGTTAATTAATTATTCATTCTTGTTGCTATAATAAATAATTAATAATTTATTGTAATTAATTATAGATACAAAATGACAGGGTGAATTAATGACAAGTTGATAAACGCATTGTGTAATGTTAAGATAAAAATCTTTTTGTTGTTGACCATTATGTATTCAATATTAGTAATTATTATTAATAAAGTTTAGCACCTGAAAATGGAGACAAATATGTCTCCGAAACGTTGTGCAGTTAGACAATCAAATTGACTCGTTAAAGCAATCGTTAATTCTACCAAAAAATACAACTCACGAGTGTGAAATATAACATTATAAATTTCTTTAATACTAACGTCAATTTTGGTGCCCTTTATAATTATTGTAATTTCCTCACTGTCAACTAAGTTTTGTCTTAGTGAATCAGCAAGTTCTTCATTTATTTCATTCATAAAAAGAAATTTTCTAAAGATTTTATATAACTGACCGATATTTTATTGTTTAACGTAAATGGTAAACTAAATTTGGGTCCTAGTGAAATTATATCAGCCACGTTGTTAGGTATTTCAATATCTGTTAAATTTTAATCCAGTTTTGAGTGTTTGTATTCTTGGTTAAATTATTTTGTGTAGAATTCTTTTTAAGATTTTTACTAAGCAATTCATTCTTTTTTTCCAACTTTTTAATATGAATGCAAATATCTTCTATTTCAATATTTAAAAGTTTGATTTTGAAATTTTCAAGAAGACTATTAAATTTTTTGTTACCAGTATTGCTGTAGAAAAACAGATGTTTAACGTTGCGATTTAATGTTTCGATATGTCGTGGTTTTCTATCATAAGTACGGCATTGTAGAAGGAATTTTCGTTGGGCCTGATTCCTTGTTAGTTGTCTTTGGGTGTGAATCCATTCACGAAGTTCTTGTCGAGTACGGATACCAAATCGTTGCTCGATGTCATTGAAGACATGTCATTGTTTGTTTACTAGTTTAATTTATTTAAATTATTTAATTTTACTTAATTTATTTAATTTTCGAGTTTTAATTGACTATTAATTGTAATTAAAATGAAAAGGAAGAAAAAATGTGACTCTTATTGCTTTCCAACTTCTGTGAGTGTTTAGTTAATTAATTATTCATTCTTGTTGCTATAATAAATAATTAATAATTTATTGTAATTAATTATAGATACAAAATGACAGGGTGAATTAATGACAAGTTGATAAACGCATTGTGTAATGTTAAGATAAAAATCTTTTTGTTGTTGACCATTATGTATTCAATATTAGTAATTATTATTAATAAAGTTTAGCACCTGAAAATGGAGACAAATATGTCTCCGAAACGTTGTGCAGTTAGACAATCAAATTGACTCGTTAAAGCAATCGTTAATTCTACCAAAAAATACAACTCACGAGTGTGAAATATAACATTATAAATTTCTTTAATACTAACGTCAATTTTGGTGCCCTTTAATAATTTATTGTAATTTTCCTCACTGTAATTATTCACATTCTCATTTTTTTTTCGTATAAAGTTGTAGCGTACGAAATAAATTTTTTTTTCTTTTTCTGTAACCATATTTACAAATCCAACAGTAGCTTGTTTATTCTCAAAATAACTTATTTTCTTTTTTTTCATTAAATACTAGTAAACTCCAAAATTCATTAGGTTTAGATTGCACTAATTTAACTAACCCATATATTAAAAACGTATCTCCAATAAGAAAGCAAAATTTCTCTGGCATTTTACGATAAACACCATAATAAGATTTTAAATTATCATTATCAAGCAGTAAACACTTCATTATTTCACGCGCAAAACATTCTAATTGATCAATCGTTTTGGAAGTAATATTTTTGAAAGCAGACGGAGAATCCAAACGGTTTAGTTGTAAAATATTTTTTACGTATTTCGATGTTTTTCTCATTTTCCAAAATTTCCCAAAAATATTCACCTTGAATTAACTTCTTGTTCGTTGTCTGTTCGTTCGTTTTTCTGTTCAGCCGAAAATAAAAAGAGGAAATACTATTGAAAGATTATTTATGTAGATACAAAAAATTATTGTAAACTACCATTATTTTAATAATTAGCTTACCTGTTAAAATGTATTGTCTCGTAAAAAATATCACGAAATTACTATACGATGCCCAAAAGTTTATACACATATATTATGAAGTCTTTTCAGTACGACGACCAAGAATGGAATGATGCACAAAGTAAGGCGAGCTTAGACGCGATCTAACCGTTTTTATAATTCGAAGAAAAACTCGCCTAAACATCGTTTCATCTAGATAGACACCTACGTGACCTACGCGACCTTTGAAAGCATACACATTGTAATAAGCGATTTCAATAATTTCAAATATTGAAATTGATTTCAGCTTATTATAAAGTCGACTTTTATCCACAGTGCGCGAATAATTTCAAGAGTGAATAGCCCCTCGTCTCCAGATCCTTCACCTCTTGGACCCTTACCAAAGACTTATTGCTGTATATAATCATGAATAAAACAGTTATTACCTCTATAAAAACTAATAATACTAGTTTTATCCACGTTAATGCTCAAATCGTTATTCAGAGCCCATTCAATTAAATTGTTAAAATCGCACTGCAATTTAAATGTGTGTAAAGGATTTAAAATATTATTATACAGTTTTGCATTATCTGCATAGATAAAGATATTTACAAATTTAATATTGTGTGGCAAGTCATTAATAAAATATAAAAAGCAGTGGACCAAGATGTGTTTCTGTGGGACTCCAGATTTAATTTTTATGAACTCACAAGAAGAGTGTTACATCTCTGGGAAACGGATCTTTATCAAATTCTAGGATATGTTTCTTACTATAAAAATATGAAGACAGCCAGATTTTTAGACTTTAACGCTCTTTCTTTTACGATAGATATAAGCAAATAACGAAAAATCTCGCCGAAAAAACCGTTGAGTTTGAACGCTTATAACTCAGAAACAATTAAAGATGTACGTATATAAACTAAATTTTAAAAGAAAGCTGTGGTCGAGTAGATACGTTTTGAAAAAAAGGAAGCTCAAATATTTTAATATGGTCAAAAGTTATGGGAGAAATAAAAATTAGACGAAATGTTGGGCTAAAAAAATCATTAAATTGTAACTTTAAATTTTCGATAAAATTTTGGATAATTCTTATTTCTCCCATAACTTTTGACCATATTAAAATATTTGAGCTTCCTTTTTTTCAAAACGTATCTACTCGACCTGAGCTTTCTTTTAAAATTTAGTTTATACGTACATCTTTAATTGTTTCTGAGTTATAAGCGTTCAAACTTAACGGTTTTTTCGACGAGATTTTTCATTATTTGCTTATATCTATCGTAAAAATGGGCATTGGACACTAAAATTCCGGCTTTCAGCATGATTTTATAGTAGAAATTATATCCTAGAGTTTGGTAAGGATCCGTTTTCCAGAGGGTGTGACCTCTCCTTGTCAGATAAGTATAATTAAATAATATTAATCATTCCTATTATTCATTAAATAATAATATATATCTTTTTCTTTTCAGGCTACTCCAAGTGATGTTCCTAAAGCACAAGGGATACGACTAACAAAAGATAAAATAAAGGTCAATGCGGGACTACGATTTGTGGCAAAACTTTCCCTGTGGAGTAAATTTGATCAACGTGACAATTTGACAAAATTGTGTGCTATTAAAATGCAGAAACTCTGATGAATTTACTCAACAGCAGTGAGATGGAAGTTAACAGTATATTACCATTCAGCGACGATACTTTGTACGTGAATTGGGTGTACAGAGAGGAGGCCAAGGTAGCCTCGGTATCACCGACAATAGGAAATGTCGTACTTGCAGTATTTACAACAGCATAAGCGCGTCTCAAATTGTTTGAGAATTTACATACTTTAGGACCTAGAGTTCTATATTACGATACAGATTCAGTGTTTTATGTTAGCAAATGTGGTGAAGTAGAATTACCAATTGGTACGTCACTTGGTAGTCTGACCGATGAACTGTCTGATATGGGTCCCGGTACCTACATAACGACATTTTTGTCAGGCGGACCTAAATTTTACGCTTACAAGTGCAGAAAACCATATGGTGAAGAGGAGTATATATGTAAGATAAAAGGTTTTCACCTTTATTATGCCAACAGTCAGCGAATTAAATTTTTGGCGATTCGTGAGATGATATCCTTACCAGAGACGGAAATAGCGGTGAACAATTCGACTATACGGAGAACTTTATTTCAAGACGACATCACACAACATGAGACGAAAACATGCAAAACTGTGTACAGTAAGCGGAGATTTACCGCAGCGGTTAATCGATACCTCTTGTATACCTCACCTAGCTGATAGGTCACAAGTTCTACCTTTCTCCACTTCCATAGAAGTTACGTTGCTTGGAGGGGGTAAAATTTACTTGATATTGCAATATATAAGAGAACGGTCTTAGCCGATGAGGTGCAGTAGCATAAGCTCTTCAACCAGTTGTATAGTTTCACGATTTGTGTCGTTCTCTATAAAGGAAGTACGTATACCTATCAATATCGTCATTATTGTTATTTCATACTTTGTAAATTTAAATTGTAAATTTTATGTAATATTTTTAGATGGATTTGAAAACTCTCAATAAAATTGCTAGTGATGGCTATCTACCTACCAAAAAGATCTCGGATTTGTAGAAGAATCATCATCACACGGTGACAGCGTTTAAAACCGTCAAGACACGTTATGTGTAAAAAATTGTGGCGATTCTAGACGACGAGTTTCAGATATTTTTCTTCACGTGTATCCGCGGCTCTCATAAACGATTCAAAGTTTTTGAAAATATCTTAAATTATAAAGGCAATAATGCCATTGAATTTATAACCTAAAAACTTTGAAAAAAGAAATATGGAAATAAAAAAAAGACAAAAAATGGTGTATTTATGTTTAGTAATAAGTTTATCCTTCTAAACCCTAAGTGGCGTCAAACCATATCTAAGCTGATTGGCTAATAGCAAGATAGTGTAAGTATTGTTGCAATAATTACCAATAATTATCATGTCCTCTAGCTGCACAAAAAAAGCAACGGTGTGTACAAATGAAGCGCTGGTACTGATGTCAGTTCCAGTTATGGACACACGCTGGAAACATCCACTCACGTCTATGCTGTGTTGTCGCACGGGTTGTGGTAAAATAGTCTTTGTCAAAAAGTTCCTTAACCTTTTGACTGCGGGGGTGGTCGATATATCGACCACTTAAAATACACAACATATTTAATGTTTTTAGATCAATTTTGATGTTTTGAATGTATATAAAATAATTTTATAATTCCTCAAAATATTATTCACCTTGAAAATAGGTATTTCAAGGTCAAATTTCATCCCTAGTAGAAGCGAGAATTTTAGACTGATTTTTTTCGTAATTTTATATACTGTTGATAAAAAATACTTTAAAAAATCACTGCGGTATCCTTAACCTTGAAAATTTACAGTCAAGGTCATATTGTATTTTATTTGCATAAGCGAAAGTTCGATCTAGCTTTTTAGCGTTATTGATGAGGTCAAAACGGGGAAAAAAGTAAAAAAATCCTAAAATTATCTTTGTTCATGAAAATGTCTCTTTCGCGATGAAATTTTAGTTTCCAAAACAAAATATCGAGCTTCAACCTTATTTTTGAAGGTTACATAAAATGCTGCGGCATTCATTTTCAGCGTGATCTAAAATCAATGACGTAAACACAAAATCTGTTTTTTATTATTTCGGTCTGGGAGTTGGTACATCTTTGTTGTTCGTCAACTGGGTACGAAATAAATGTCATCACTTATTGCAGAAACTCGTCTAATTTTCAAAAATATTTTAATCTCAAAAAATTAATTTATTTTTTATTCATTCATATTTATAAATTTATAATACGATGCAGATTGGTACTTCTCATGCATAACTTATTAGTTTCCAGGATTTGAACAGTATATCATTTTTACTATTTTCACTTTTTGATTATCACACTATTGAATAGTGTAATATTCTATCTTCTATAAAATGGCTGAACATGAAGCTTGGAGTAGTGGCGAGTCCGAACCAGAAAATGAAATATTAGAAAACGAGGTTTTAGACAATGGAGCAGAAAATGAGGACATCGGGGAAGTCAATTTGGAAGACTTTTCTTATAAGGAAACTAATTGTCTGAGGACGCGTATTTTTATCCATCAATCAAAGATTTTCAAGGTAGCTCCGAAATAAATTCGAATATCTCTTTTTCAGGAAATACACCAATTGATAATTTTAATTACTTTTGTGATTCTTCTTTGCTCAAAAAAAATGTGGAGGAAACCAATCGTTACGCAACTCAAAATCCCATAACTCGTTCTTCCCACATGAAAGCTTGGTCTCCTGTCACAAAAAAAGAATTGGAAACTTTTCTAGGCCTTTCCATTCTAATGGGCCTTGTCTGTAAAGGCGATTTACAAAGTTATTGGTCCACAGATCTTTTGCTACACACTTCAATTTTTGGCCAAATAATGCCTCGCGATAGATATATTCACATCCTACGATGTTTACATTTTCATAATAATGAAGAAATCGAAAATCATCCTTTAGTGCAAATAAAGCCAGTAATAGAACACGTGCAAAGCAAATTTTCAGCAATCCTTACTCCAGGAAAAATCTGTGCATAGATGGAAGTCTATTATTATGGAAAGGAAGGCTTCGATTCAAGCAGTACATACCTTTGAAGAGAAATCGCTTTGGCATCAAGCTATTCATGATTGTAGACTGCGAGACCAGATTCGTGTTGGGTTTTATTGTTTATACTGGCGCAGACACTGATTATCAAAAGTTTGATTTGGGTGTTACTGGCGATATTGTAGCTCACCTTTTACAATCTTATTTTTATAAGGGTCATGTCGTATACATAGACAATTGGTATACATCTCCTACTTTGGCAGAATTTTTACACGATCGTGATACAGGTATGTGTGGTACAGTGAAAGCAAATAGAAAGGGAATGGCAAAGCTTGAAAGCAAGTTAGTTCGTGGTGAAGTACAAGTCTCTCACAACGATGTGTGGATGTCAGTGAGGTGGGAAGATAAACGTAGCGTTCGTATGCTTACAACTGTGCACGAACTTGAATTCTGTACAACTGGAAAAAAATGTTACCTAACAAATAACAAGGTGTGTCCGCGATTATAATCAAAATGTGGGTGGTATGGATAATGTTGATAGACAATTATCTATAACAGAAACAGTGCGAAAAACAATGAAATGGTATCGAAAGCTTTTTTTTCATCTTATTGATCTTTGTCTATCCAATGCTCATGCGTTGTATAAAATGAGAAACGTGAAAGCTATATCATTTCCTTCATTTAGATTACAGGTTGCTAGATCATTACTGAAACTTAATCCTTCTGCAAGCATCTCTCCTTACAATGACTCTCCCACTCGATTAGTTGGCCGCCATTTCCCGAGGCAAGGTACAAGTCGAAGATGCCACTTGTGCTCTTTGCATAAGACTCCACGTAGAACGACATACATTTGCCCTAGTTGTGAAACTCCTCTATGCGCAGTACCATGCTTTGAAGAGTACCACACAAAAGAGACATTACCGTAGAGCCAATCATTCCTACGTGAGAGGCAAGGGGACTGACGAAAATCAAGCACCCCAATGGGATCACCTTTTCGCCACGTCCACGCCGTTGATCCTGAGTTATGCTAAGAGCGAATGTCAGAATATTTCTTGACATCTTGATAAATGTAGCAGATGTTTGTTGCACTTGTTTTAGAAGTGAATGCGACCTTCAATATAAATTTTTAAGATCAATGATACCTTAGCTATTTTTTTCAGAATTTTTTTTTATTCAGTCCATGACACTATGTACGAAAATCTTCAAAAAATTCTATCTATGCTAGAACAAATATTTGACCTTGAAAAATAGATTTTCAAGGTCAAGAGTATCTCTAGGATTTTTTTACTATTTTTTCATGTTCAGCGCGAGAAATTACATAGAAATACCCTCTAGAGTTTTCCTGGAAAATGAGAAAAAAATTTTACATTGTACTTTACGTTGCCTGCGGGGGTGGTTGATTTATCGACCAGCAGTCAGGGTGGGGACTCTACCTGAAATATCCAATGATCTCATGTATACATTTTGCATTTTATAAAAGGTCGTTTAGTACTAAAATTTTCCCGCAGCCAAAAGGTTAAAGATCTACATCATATGTGTGATACAGCTATCGATCGCATCATTTTCTGCCACGCAGAGTGGCAATCAGGCTACGAGGATTTTCAAGTAAGGAAAGTAGAGTTTTGTGAGGGTCTTCCGCAACCTAGCGACTGGTCCGGTGATCCTAACCCTAAACTTATTATAATTGACAATTTGATGCGTGAATCGTCATCTAGTGCGAGCATAGTAGACATTTTTTCGAAGGCTTCGCATCATCACTCACTTTCAGTAATATTCATCACGCAAAACGTGTTCCATCGAGGTAGAGGACAATGCGATATATCTCTCAAGGCACAATACATTGTTATATTTAAAAATTTGCGCGTTCTATCGCAGATACATCTTTCGCGTTAACTGTGTCCGGAGGATCCACGATTTCTGCAAGAGGGTTACTGGGACGCTACCTCTAGACCATACGGATATCTTGTGCTCGATGTAAAGCAAAATACACCGCACAATTGTAGATTTCGCACATGCATTTTCCCGGATGATAAATTCCACTACGTTTATGTGTCACGTAATAAAAAGATAAAAGGGGAGACATATCAAATTTGGTACCAGTTGACACACTGTGGTGTAACGGTCTAACAAAAGACGACTTTTTGCAGTTAAAAATGCAGTTATTTTAAAGGCGCTTTTCCATTTAAATAGTAAGCAACGGAAAGCGCTGTTGCAAACGGCTGATTTGCGATTAGTGCATTATATATGCGAGTGTTCCTTGAACGTACTAATTGGTAACGTACCACTAGAGAGGTTTCACAAGTCACGTTTACGCAAGCACGTCTCACACACGAGTCTGACGAAGAAGAAAAAAATCATAGTTCAACGTGGTGGTTTTTTACCAGCTCTATTAGCTCCTAATAAAGGAAAATGTTGCTTGTACCGAACGAAATTTTGAACAATTACAAAGTGCACTTACCAATGCCAATTATTCGATATTAAAAAATTATAGTATGTAGCTCATAAGTAATAAATCGTTAGCCAAGATAAATAAATAAATAAGCAAATAAACAACGTAAATATATAAATAAACGGAAAACAATAGTAATGTGAACGATGGTATAGTTTAACAAAGTAACGCGGAGATTATAACAAATATACTTATATAGTCGAAATATAATAACTTAAATTATGCAACTTCCCCGAGGTGAGGGATGGGCCGCAGTGCAATACCCTCGGCCATGGTTCGTGTAGAACAGGCTGTTTGCTCGAGCCCAAACAGATGATTAAATAAACATATAGAGACAGAAATAGAAGAAGTTTGAGTAAGAAAAAACGTAAGGTGAAAAGTGCTACAATGAAGCAAGGTGTAACAAAGCGAAGGAAACAAACCACTTCTAAAAGCAGAAAGAAGAGAGGTAGTAGAAACAAAAAGATCGACTAGAGGTATTTTTGACAGTTAAAGATGGCCTTTCTACACACTCATTCGTGTGAATGTTTAAAGTCAAAGTTATTGTTACTTGATTCCGCCAACACAGACTACAATTAAGGGCTCGCATAGGGTTCAATATAAACCAATATCATCCTTGACCGATGACTCACCGATTGAATTCGTGATACCCGGAAATAGTGATGAATATTTTGATTTGTCCCATACTATGCTCAGTCTCCGTGTGAGCATTAAATCTGAAAATCGAACGGCTTTTAGACATTTATTGGGTAGAGTAGGACCAGTTAACAATTTAATGAATTCACTCGTTAATCAAGTGGATGTTTTTTTCAATCAAAAACCTGTGCCACCAGCTACCAATACCTATGCTTACAGAGCATACATCGTGAGCGGATGATTTATCGCGCTGAGCTCGCGAATTCCTTATAGCGGACACCCGAGACGCCCATGTGGCCGGAATTGGCAAAGTCAACTACATGTGGTATTCTGAGTAAACCATCTTCATATTTGACAAAAGAGAATGCTTATACATCAACGAGAAAGAGCTATCGTAGCCATTTTCATACTTCTTTCGTTTTGTATACGCTGACACATATTCGCAAGTACGCGGATCATTATTTGTCACCTCCCATTCTCTTGATTGAACATCAACCTAGTTCCAGCGTTCGTACATCCGTTCGTGAGTTCAGTTACGATTTCTCCCACCGCTTTCTCTCCATCTTCTATCATCTCCTTTCACGTCAACGGATTAGCTCAGTAGATATCGGTACACCCCACAACCAACATCATAGAATTCGAATCTTCCAGTTTTCCCTCCTCCCCTCCTGCAGTATTACATCATTGTCTATCCCTCCTCCCCTACCGCAGTATTACATCATTGTCTATCCCACCTCCCCTACCGCAGTATAACATCATTGTCTACCCCCTCCTTCATTTCTTCCACCGTCATTACCCCTACCTTAACTGGTAGCACCACTTTTACTCCCTCCCCCCTACTTTCCCCTCCGCCATTACTCCACCACCTCTCGCTATGGAGAGACTCGCAGGACCCAAGATTGGAGGGTTCGTTGTGCCTCCCCATAGCGATGGGATAACTACTAATTTATATATAAAACAAAGCTAAAATGAGTATAGTTAGCTAAAAATACTATTCCTATTAATAAGATTAAAATTAAATATACTTGTTTATTACTTATAATGATTTGAAGACGAATTGGTGTTTATTTTTGGGTTTAATGAAGTAAAACGAACATCGAGAAAAATAAATTAATGTTGATGATTTTTTTCATTTTCAATTATTTTTAATAAGTGAAGATTATTTTTTCATTACTTTCAATTTTAAATTTATTTCCATTTACCTTTACAAAGGCAAAACATGCAAAATCTACAGATTTGATGACGTTTTTACAATTACTTTTCTTTTTAATTGAGCAGAATAAAAATCAATAAAATGAATTTTTACCATTTTTTCTCTTGCATTCCTAAATTGGTTTATAATGTAATTTTAAATGGCTTAATAAGACATTTAACATAATCGGCTAAACGCACTAAGACACACACAAGTTCAATAATTAATTTTTAAGCGAGCGGTGGGGAAGTGCGCCGCGGCGAGTTTGTTGGCGCGGGTGTCCTCATTCGACGTCGCATACTTTTGCAGCCGGACGCTTATTGGCTAGATTACGCTTTTTTTAATAATTTTTTGTTCGATTATCTATTTGTTGTAACGAAAAACTTGTCAGGGATATTTACTTAGAATTTGCTGCTCTATCGCGTAGTAGTCACCGAATCCCTTTGTTTTGTAACACCCTGTATATGTTAGTGCATTACTGATAATTAAATTTCGTGTAATAAATAAGTTTAATAATAAATAAGTAATTAAGTCAGTAAGTATTTAAGTGATTAAGCCTAATTATAAATAAATTACGGTGTTTATATTAGAAGTCTGAAGAGGGTGATACTGACCATTAAAACGTTACAAAATGGAAAGAATGTGTTTAAGTTTTTTCACCTTTCCTTTTCTCATTTGACTCGGGAAGATCGATAAAATCTCAACAATCAATATTAAAAAACCACTGAGTGATAAAATCAAACCAACGATATGAAATCTTACTGTTGTCATTTTTTATTGCGGTTATTTGCTAATGTTATTAAATTTTTATTTTATTATTATTCTTATTATTATTATGCATTATTTATTACTGTTATGGTTATCACTGTAAATCTTTCATATGTTTTGTACATAAAGGGTTAACGAGTTATCTACCCCTAATAGTTCAATAATAGTACATTATGCACCAAGGGAGCAAAATGGCACATTCTTGGCGAGTGCGAGCTTGGCGGACGAGCGAGAATGTTTCTTTGCTCCCGAGGTGCATATACTATTTTTTTGTCCTGAGGCCGCAAAATGCTGTTTTGTTCCCTGTATACAGGTCGCAAAATGATGTATTCTCGACCTCTCTTATATCGAACCACGCTCTTTCTATTTTCCGCACGGTGTGCGAGAGGCCGAGAATACATCATTTTGCGACCTGTATACAGGGAGCAAAACAGCATTTTGCGGCCTCAGGACAAAAAAGATCTATGTATCTCTCATCATTCCCATTCTCACTGCTATTCTCACTCTTATTCTATGTTAATTTTATATTTTGCGGCCTGAGAGCAAAACATTGTTATTTATTTTACTTTACATCATCTGGTCGCGTATTAATGGATATAAATTTACTCGCCTTATTTATAACCGTTCCCATATTTTTTGTAATGCGGATTGGTATTTAGGAGATCGTTGTACCTCGCTACCATGTCGCGCGACGATGAAATGAACGTCTTTTAATTAACTAAATTAATTGTATATGGTATTAGAACGAAATACCATGTTACATACTATACAGTAACTAATGCCAGATAGAGGTATTTTTTCTTTATTCCACTCACACAGTACGACCTCATTTACATTAGATAATAGTGGATAGAAAAACCCTAAATGCTAACCCTGTATACAGCAACTTCCTAAAAAGAGGATCAACGCGTTTTAAAATAGTTTTAAATATGTTATCATTATGTTATCTAGCAAAAATATTTTCTGGTAAAAAATAATTCCCTTAGTAATACTTTTTTAATAGATTTAGCATCAACGCGTTTTAAAATAGTTTTAAATACGTTATCATTATGTTATCTAGCAAAAATATTTTCTGGTAAAAAATAATTCCCCTAGTAATATTTTTTTTATAGATTTAGCATAGGGTAATTCTCATAATTGCTTTATATCGCCACATAAATGTCATATATTTTTACAGGATGTACACAATTTATTTCCAGTATTTTAAAGAAGCTATACTATTTTTCAAAGAAATTCAATGGCTGTTTAATGAACCAATGACTAATATCTTAATTAGTGGATCTTTAGAATCGTGCCCATCTAATTGGTTAGATATTCTAAGACAACTGAGTAACTATGAACTGAATGACGTAGTCGGGAAAACGAAGACAAAAGTATATAGTTTAATAATAATAACAAATGTATATTTGATAAATAATTATTAGAACGATATTTTTAAAACTTTTATTTTTGTTTTAGGCAAGATGGTCACCATCACTCATAAGATTTTTAAAAAAATGTAAAAGATTGAATAATTTACCTGCTACGATTATAGAATTACCTTCAATTACATTACCTCAAGCTTTTCTAAAAAAATTAAGTCCAAAGAAAAAATATGAAATAATTCACTTAGCTCAATTAGTTCATGAACAATGTCTTTCTATGAAATTATCATTTATTATCGATGTTGGAGCAGGATTGGTAAATATTTAAAGCATTAAAAAAAATTTTGCAAAAACTAACTTTATTGATCTCTACGAACACAATAATTTGTTGTCGAGTTGAAACAATTTGCCGACGTCACGGATGTGTTTTCGCCGTCCCTTTTCAAGGCTAAATTATTTTTGTAATAGTATACCTACTCCAATAGCAAAAAATAATATTCATTACATGTTCGAAAATCAATACTTTCGCCCTTGTATCGAAAAGTACTATTTCATAAACAAAAACCTACATCTTGTTTATTATATTGTTTATGAGTTGAACTAAGATACACTTACACACAGTCAAAAATTTTAAAAAACAATAGTAATAAATTTATACATTTTTTAATTACAGGGATACATTTGTCAATTACTAAACTATTTGTATGGTTATCGAGTACTTGGATTAGATGCAAATTCTCACAATATTCAAGAAGCTCAATGCAGGCAAAAAAACATTTTTCCTGATTCATTAAACAGTGTCAAATATATGCATTTTGAAATAACTAACGATTCTATAGCAACTTTAATATTAATTATTCAAGAATTTGGAAAAAATGAAAATTTTTGTTTACTAGGACTACATGCATGTGGCAATCTCAGTCTTGATATGTTTGAGATATTTTTGAAAATTAAAGAAGTTAAATTGCTCATTGTCATCTCATGTTGTTATCATAAAGTAACACTTCAACATACACAAAGAACTTTAAATACGAAACATCAATTTTTCAATTATTTTCCATGTTCAAAAGTTTTAAAAGATGCTGCAAAAAATGTAAATATTAATACTGAAAGAATATTTCAAACACCATTTTTAAGATTAGCTTGTCAAGAAACATCTGACAGATGGTGTACAATGATTAAACAGGAGCATGAACAGCACTCATTTTATGTCCTCGCAAGGGCTACTCTTGAATTATATAGGGTTAAAAGTAAGTACCAAATCAATTAATAATATTATTAAAATATTTTCTTACAAATATGTAACTTTTAGATGGTTTGCATTTGAAAAAGCTCGTTCAGAAAGGAACAAGAAAATCTCAGTGTTCTAGTTTTGAAACCTATCTAAAAGATTGTACACATCGGTATTTATATCAGAAGAAAATTACGCATACAGAATACTTGGATAACATACCTACCTATACTGCCATTCCTTGGAATGATGACATTTTTATTGAAATATTAAATTTATGGAAAATAAATGAAGACAAACAAAAAGTTATAATATTATTTACTGCATTACAAGTAATTTTACAACAATCTGTCGAATCTTTGATATTATTCGATAGATTATGTTTTTTGAAGGAAAATAACTGTCGTGCAAACATTATACCAGTTATGAAAAGAACCATTTCTCCAAGAAGTTATGCAATAGTATCAAGAAAAAAATCATGATTAATATATTAATCAACACAAACTATAATCTGAATTTATTTATATCTAGATTAAAGGAGACTATATATATATACTCAGCATATATTCTCTGAAGTAAGATATGCAGATTCTTACTGAAAAGTTCGAACTGGTAATCAAGGATGAAACGTAACGTGGGATATTTATTTTAATATAGATATTTTTATTAAGTTATGTTAAAAATTTGTATAGTCCTAATTCATAGTCTTTATAAATTTTATTTAATGTACATAATTATTATTTTACGAAAATACAAAATACAATTTCTACACTAGTTTGCAATTATCGGCCATAAGGATGTATTTGTGATGCAGCTTTTATGTTTGTTTTGATAGCACTTGGGACTTTGCTCAACTGTCCAACTGAAACATAAAAATGATAATATTTATAAATTGAATAACTTTAAAGTGTAAACAATATACTTAAAATAAAATGGAATTGCTTGGCAACGTTTTTACGTCATTTCACAATTTCAGAACATATATCTTGTATAACAAAATATTGTTATTACAATGTCTTTTATTTACATATTTACGAAAATTTAGTCAGAATGCTTTTTATCCTCCTTTATGTAAATAAATTATCCTAATGTATTTCTAAAAATTCATTGGAGTATTTCAAACCCCTACTGATAAATTTATATATATATATTATTTACTAGCCATATTGCCTCGGTCGCTAACGCTCCCTCGGTTGAATTCCGCTTTTGAGGTTAAATGTTAATTATAAAGTGTAATACTTAAATCAGTTAATTATAAATATATTTTAAATGTTTTAAATATAATTATTTTACCTAATTTTTTAACTAATTTTTTATAACTTTTGTCATATGTTATAATCTGTTAATTAAAATTTATTATTGTATTATTAGAACAAAAAAAATTATAAAATATATACAACTTATATTACTTTTACTCATCATGATATTTAACTATAAAATTTTATACTTGAATGTTGGTTAATTTTATTTTCTCTTTGCATTTACAGGCTTGAGACTGTCATATTATGAATGTAATATTAATCAATTGACGAATATAATATTATCTACAAGTTAAAAAAAAATACAAATAAAATAGAGATTAAAATATGCTAAAACAGTTGCAAAATTTTAAAGACACTTTTGAATAATATATGTTGCAAAATTATTATATGTATAAATTATTTAATTATTTAAATGCCTCGATATAATTATGTTCAAAATATGGCTGCATTAAAAATAAAATAGTACCACATATTGCAGAGAATTTATTATTTGTAAAAATGGTGTTTTCTGCTAATAATTTTGTTAATAAATGTCGCTAATGGCAGACAAATGATATTATTAATGTTTACAGTTATAAAAGTTATTAGTATTAAAATTGTAGTATAAACAGTTTTAATGTGATGTAAAAAATTTAGTAAATTGAATTAAAATTAATATTGTCTGAATTATGATGCTTGATTCAGACAATTAATTATTTTAAAAATTTATTTTCCTTAAATAATTTATATTAAAAATGTCGCTTTATGCAGACAATTTATTATTTCAAACATTTAGTTTAAATAAAGAATTTATATAAAAAATATCGCTCAAAATGCAGAGAATTTGTTATTTCAAAAATGTATTTTTCGTAAGTAATTTAGATAGAAAATGTCGCTTAATGCAGACAATAATTATTTTAAAACATTAGTTTACGTAAGAAAATTATATGAAGAATGTCGCTTATGCAGACAATTTGTTATTTAACAAATGTATTTTTCGTAAGTAATTTATATAAAAAATGTCGCTTAATGTAGACAATTACTATTTTAAAGCATAAGTTTACGTAAGGAAATTATATAAAAAATATCGCTTAATGCAGATAATTTATTATTTGAAAAAAATAATTTTTTTATGAGTAAATTATATAACGAATGTCGCTTGATACTAACAATTTAAAAAAAATTTTATTTATGAGTAATTCATATAAATAATGTTGCCTTATGCAGACAGTTTGATACTTTATACATTTGCTCATTTTAATCAATTTTTTTTGTAACAACAATTTCAGTTGAAATAATGACATTATTATTAAATTAATACTAAATTAAAAAATTAAAATCAATTATATTTTTATTTTTTTTATTTTTGAGTTTTTTAATATCAAAAATGAAATTTTTATTTAAAAATTATTAATTATTTTCAAACACTTCAGAAAAAACTACATTAGTCGTATATATTATTGCAGTACAGGGTTGTGAGATTTATGATTCGTCAAATCATGAATCCAAAATCAACCTTGGAATTGCAGAATTTGTTGTCTTCAAATCCAAAATCCTTCTGATTAAAGGATTTTCTTTAGTTATAAATACAAAATCCTTTTGATTAAAGGATTTTCTTTAGTTATAAATCCAAAATCCTTTTGATTAAAGGATTTCCTAAATTATAAATCCAAAATCCTTTTGATGTAAGGATTTTCTTTTATTATAAATCCAAAATCCTTTTGATGTAATCTGACTTGTGAATTGGCCCCATTCATAAATCGAAAATCCATATAATTTTTTTGACTTATTGCATCAATTTTTTTACTTATTGTATTGTGCGTTTTTTTACTTGTGGTATCTAGTAGATTGTGCCCTAGTGACCTGGACGTTAAACTCTCGAAAGATTACAGTCACTCAAAATAAAAAAATTGTCTGTATATTAAGAGCAAGACCTATATGATCTTATTACGGCCCGCTGATTCCGAGTCTAAGCTTGATTTGGAGTTATCAAGTTTGAGGTCATTTAAAGTTCAAACTTAGAAAAAATTTTTAAGGAGAGGTGTAAATTTTGTAGAAAGTACATTTTGTACTTCAAATTCCGATATTGGTTTAGATTAAGATAATTTCAGTTGGCGCTATCACGTCAGAATCAAGAGCATTTGAAGGTCAAATTGAGAAGAAACTTTTAAGCGTAAATGACTAAATAATATTTTTATAGTTTTGACAGCCGCTAAATCCGAATCAAATCCGCGTTTAGATCCCATGTGGAAAAATTTTATAAAGTTTATATAAAATTTTTATAAAAACATTATATATTATGATAAATTGCTTTTTTTATGTATTTATGTGACAAATAAAAAACTATTTTCTGGGAAGATATAATTTAATGAAAATCATTTATTTGTATAATAAAGTAACATGAGAAAACAGCACATGGAAAAGAAAAATTTAATAATTATTCATATATAAAAATTTTGTATATATTTTATTTTAACAAAACACTTTGAAAATAAAGTAAATATATTTATCATTAAGTGCATATAATTGTATTTTCCCAAGTGAAAATAATTTATAAATTTTTTATAAAAATTTTATAAAATACATTTTATATAGTTTTTATAAAAAATTGGTCGTATAAAAATTGTACAAAAAATACACTTTATAAAATTTTTATAAAAAATATATAAAATGTATTTTATAAAATTTTTATAAAAAATTTATAAATTATTTTCACAAAATACAATTATATGCACTTAATGATAAATATATTTACTTTATTTTCAAAGTGTTTTATTAAAATAAAATATATACAAAAATTTTATATATGGTTAATTATTAAATTTTCTCGTGTTACTTTATTCTACAAATAAATCATTTTCATTAAATTATATCTTCCCAGAAAATAGTTTTTTATTTGTCACATAAATACATAAAAAAAGCAATTTATCATAATATATAATGTTTTAAAAAAATTTTGTAAAATTTTTATAGAACCAAATTTATATAAAAATTTTATACAGTGATTTTATACAAATTTTATATAAACTTTATAAAATTTTTCCACATGGGATCAAAGTTATTTCAAGGACAAATTTACAAAATTTGTAAAAAGTAAATTTTTGACTATATATTCTGATTCCATGACCACTGATTTAAATATATTAAAATGTGTTCTTACAGAGATACTTTCTCAAGTTTTGAGGGTTGCTGTATCCGAATATGAAATCAGTTTGACCTAATCGGGTTTAGATTACTAAAATTTTTAAGTTCTTATTCGGACTGTAATATACAAAAACACATTCCACTGTGTTTTAACTAAAAACCAATAACACAATATTTGAACATTAATGTTTAAAATTATGTAGTACCTTTTAGAAGTATATATGACATTTTTATATCTTTAGTAAAAAATATTAAAAAAAATTTATTGAAAGTAACAAATTTTATAATTTAATGAACAATAATATTCATTATTGCGCTCCAATTTTACTTTATCCCCGGAGGGACTAAAATGCGTTTTTGCTCCCTAAAAAGAGGTCAATAAAGTCAACTTTATTGATTTTCAGAGTGAAAAATAAATTACATATTATAATACGCTTATTTTATAGAATATTATACAAAAATCTATAAAAAATATATATAATTCTATAGGATAAATTACATATTAAATTTTATAATAATTATTTAAATAAATATTATAAAATTTTTATAAAAATTTTATAAAATATTTTCACCCAGGGTGTAAGTATAAAAGAGTAATCTTCTGTACCAAGCACTTTTATTTGTTAAATTGTGTGCACATTCATACACTCTCAAACATACTCTTAAATGTGTAAATTTACACACATTCTCACACGCACACACACAATTACACATTCTCACACGCACACACACACTTACACACACACACACACACACACACACACACACGCACGCACACACACACACACACACACACACACATACACACACACACACACATTCACTCACACATATATTCCCATACTCGCACACATATTCACAAAGTCACACACATTCACACACACATATACGTATTTACGCACTCGCGCATACATACGCACACAAAAGCACTTATAAATAAATTTACCGAACGCACAAATAAGCTCATAAATACCCGCATTAATTGTCACACACGCATCCACATTTGTTTTGTTCTGAATTTATTTCACTAAGCACTAGGTACATTTTACATAACAATTGAAAAGTGTGATATTGCGCCCCGTAAATAGGGAAAGCAAGTAGTATTTTGTGCTCAGTGTAAGAAAAAAGCTTTTAATAACAAAAACGGATTTAAAATTAACAACAATCCAATAAAATTTAAAATTAACAACAATAGTCCAGGTACCTCGAGAATCATTAATAAATCGTATTACAACTATCAAAGGAATTTTATTCGCTTTTACGAGAAAACATAAAATGAATGAAATTAATGATTCGTATATGAAAAAGGAAAAAAATCATCATGATTCTTTTATTCGAAATACGTAAAATTATAAAATCGTCGGTATTTATGATTGTCATCAAAAAAAAAAATTACAAAATCAAACGGATTTTTGACTCGTGAAAAACAAGCTCATAAATTCATTAGTATTTGTGAATCTTAGAAAGAAAAACTCCTAAAGTCACCGGTATTTGCGATTCATTAAAACTAAAAATCCAAAAATCATTAGTATTTATGATTTTCAATAAATATAATCAAAAAATCAAAAGGAGTTGTGATTGTATGTGACAGAAAATACTTGAATCACTTGGATCTTATGATTCGATAAAGTTGAGAATCATAAAATCAAGCGAGATTAGGATTCGCAGTAAATGAAAATCCAAAATTAAAATTGATTATGGTTTTTTAAGGATTCTATTCCTCGAAATGATTCGAGTACTTACAACCCTGTTGCAGTATCACTTAAATCGTTTTCATTTACATTAAGTATTTCTCCTTCTGTATTTGTGACTGTCATTGATGATTTTAAAAATTTTATTTCCAAATTTTTTTCATCTTTACCCCTCGATAATGCTACATATATTTGACTATGACTAAATACAGATTTTGGTAAATATAAACCTACTTTTTCAAATGATTGACCTTGTGATTTGTTTATTGTCATAGCAAAACTTGGTCTAATAGGAAATTGTCGTCTTACCATATTAAAGGGAATTTTATCCTTCGATGGACTTAAATCTATTCTTGGAATCATTACGATTTGTCCTGAATTTTGTCCTGTTATAAATTAACCATATTGTAACAGGGTACAATCTCTCGCGTCGGTAGGGGTAAAGGGATCGGTTGCTACGGCACGCGGCGGATTTAAATCAGTGAACCCCGCGCACGACCTACTGTTGCGATGTCCGTTAACAACCGCGAGATCACGTGCCGATCTCGCGTCTTTGTACAGCTAAAACGTTGTGAGCTGAAAAGGACCGCGAATAAGAGGGATAGATTCGCGGTAAGTTTACCTCCTAGAACGGAGAGGGCGGCATTCGGGATAACGGGAATAACGTACGCCGGTAATCAATAATTAAACTCGTACTCGGATATTGATTACATATGAAATTTTATTTATTATAAAGAAATATAAATTTGATTCAACATAGAATAAAGAAAAGAAATAAAGAATTAACAAAAGCCGTATATAGGCCGCGTGAGGTCTCGCGACGAGGTGTAACCACCGGGGTTACACGCACTTTCTCTCTTTCTAGCACGCGTACGCGGTCGCCCGTTAGCTTCCTCGCCGTCGCGCGCGGGCGAGATCCGCCGATCCCTAACATAAAGATATAGCCGTAAAGAGAGAGTCTTTACGGCTTCGGCGGCTCGCGAGTGGTGCACCACGTACCTTATCTCCCCGTCGATGCGCTTAGCTTCGCCTGTTTCCCTTCTCTCCGTCGGGCTCTCGCATGCGGCAACTTTGCCGTCCTCGCAGGTTCCTGGGAGTCGCTGGAGCTGTGCGCTCGACACCAGCACACTCACTCCACAAAATCACTCGTTCTTCACGGCGCGAAACCCAGAACCCGAGAAAGAATCTGCGATAACGATTATTTTCTCTTGCCACGAATTAGTAAGGAAGGCGTTACCGGCGACGTGTCTATGCGCGACGACTCGCATAAAACTCTCTATACTCTCCTCAGTCAGCTTGCGTGTCGGACCATTATTAGTCCTTACGCGGTTTACGCGCAGGCTTTCCCGATCACCTACGAGCTTTTCCGATCGTTATTCGCGCTCGTTATAAGGTATAGCTTCATACGCATAAGAGTATGTAGCTTACCTTTACACTCCCCTCCCAGATTCCACGTACACTGGACGTGTGTATCTGAGATTCGCGGGTGCAGGATCGGGAGAGGGCTCAGATGCCCAATCTTTGGCCACGGAACTTCTGAGATCTAGTCGTCCACAACGAGCTAGGGGCACTCATTTTGCTCGTTCCGTGGCAGAGGAGAGTTTAATTCAAAAGGAGCTTCAGAGATGGGTGTCGGCTGCTAGCCTTGGTACTGTCCGGGTATTCCCTTATTACGGGTTCTTCCTTGGACGACCCCTACCACGCTTCTGTTCTAATTCCGTAATACAGGCGCTTGGTTCTATGGCACTGTTTGTCGGGCGAACGACCACCCTAGCGGTTTTCCGCGGTCGACCCCTCCCCTTTTTTTGGCGGAACGCTCGCTGTGGGCCTCGACTCCCCGCTGGGAGCGGCCGGAGAGTACATTTTTTCGCTCGCACGAGGCGGGTCGCTCGTCGCCTCTTCGTCCATTGTCGGTTGGGCGACGTCGTCTACTTCGGCCAGAGGCATTCCATTGTCGGGCACGTAGGGCTTGAGATGTTCGGCGTGTATCATCTCCTCGTCGCCTTGCCCGTCCTGAATAAGGTACGTGTTTGAGCCTTTTGTCTGGACAACTACGTATGGGCCTACATACTTTGGTGCCAACTTAGAGGTTGTCTTGTCAGCGCTGGAAGACTGGACCCTGTTCTTTTTCCAAACAAGATCGTCTATCTCAAAGTTTTCGTCTCGACGCCCGGCGTTGAAATATACGGCTTGTCTCGCTTGAGCCGCTGCGGCATTCTCGGAGGCCACTTTGTGCAACTCGGTTAGCCTGGACAGTCTCGCAGACCAGTCCTGGAGCCGCTGCTGATCAAACCGTTCTTGTGCGAGCTCTACTTGCTCTCGCCGGTCCGTGCTAGGTGGTTCTGGCTGTCGACCGTAGTTCAACATTGCTGGGCTCCACCCTGTCAAGCTTTGAACCGCTGTGTTTATCGCAAACAGTAATTCCGGTAGCTTTTCGTCCCAGCTGGTATGCTTTTCCTTGATGTACGACGCTACCATTGACTTCAGCGTGCGGTTCGACCTTTCTACAGGATTTGCTCGAGGGTGGTAAGGAGGTGTCGTATGGTACACTCCCTTTTCTTTGAGATAGTCGTCGACCATCTTGTTTTTGAACTCGGTCCCATTATCGGAGTGAAATACTTCCGGCGTGCCGAAACGTATGAGGACACGCTCGTGTAACTCCTTTACTATGGTCTTTGCGTTTGCTTTTCTAATTGGGACCACTTCAATCCAGCGCGTAAATAAGTCCTGGAAGACTAGAATGTACTCGAATCCGTGGGTAGAGCGAGGTAATGGTCCAGTCACATCACCTGCGACTACCTGCCAAGGTCTTTCGACTACTCTACGGCCCATTAGACTTCTAGGCGATTGCTGCTCTTCATTACACTGCTGACAGATTTAACATTTATATCGCATAGTATCGGGGCCAATAGTATAATCTGGCAACCCGTGCGAAAGTCTTTTCGCGACCTAAGTGGCCAGCAGTTGGATCGTCGTGACATTCTCTTAGAATCGACGGGCGATTCTCTCGAGGCACTATCATCTTCTATGCCTCGGTGTCTTCTATGACGTCCTCTAAGGTGGGGTCAGGCCGGTAAGTATATAGATTATCCCCACTATTTTCCATTCGGGGAATTCCCGTGGTCTCTCTGATACATCCTTTACCCATGAGATTCTGGAGAGCGCGTCTGGAACATGATTAAGCGCACCTTTCTTGTGCTCAATCGTGAAGGTGTGCGCTTGGAGTTCGAGAGCCCATCTTGCGAGACGACTCGTTGGGTTGCGTATATTGCAGAGCCAACGCAAACTGTTGTGATCGGTTACGATTCGAAACTCGTAACCTTCTATATACTGCCTGAACTTCTTTATTGTCCAGACAACGGCTAAACATTCTCGTTCGGTGACACTGTAATTCCTCTCGGCTGGGGACAAAATCCGACTTGCGTACTCCAAAACTCTTTCGTCTCCATCCACGAGTTGGAGTAGCACAGCCCCTATACCGGTGTCACTGGCGTCTGTCTGCAGTATGTACTGCCCATTTGGGACAGGACGCTGCAGAATCGGTGCTGTCATTAAGACGGCCTTGAGCTGTTGGAAAGCTTGCTCTTGCTCATCAAGCCACTCATACCGCTGGTTCTTCTTGGTTAAACGCGTCAAGGGTTCTACGATTGTCACGTAATCCGGCATAAATTGCCTGTGCCAAGAAGCCATACCGAGGAAACGGCGAAGCTGTGTAATATTCTTCGGAGCCGGATACTCTTTTATCGGCTCTATCTTGGCGGGATCGTGACGTACTCCGTCCCGGTTTACCAATACGCCAAGATACTTAACCTCTGACTTACAAAAAATGCACTTATCCCGGTTTATTAAAAGTCCAGCTTCTGCCAGTCTTTTAAGTACTTCCTCTAGGTAGCGCTTATGATCCTCGAATGTCTCCGACACGACGATAATATCATCAAGGTAAGCATAAGCGTGCGGCGCCATGTCTGGTCCTACGACTTGATCTATCATCCGTTGAAAGGTTGCCCCCGAGTATGCCAATCCGTACGGCATCCTCGTGAACTGGAACAGTCCCAATCCGAGAACTGAGAAAGCAGTAATAGGGCGCGACTCGACTTGCAACGGTATCTGATGATAGGCGCAATTCATGTCGAGAGTGGAGATATAGCGAGCCTTTCTTAGTTTGCGCAGTATGTCGGGCATGAAAGGCAAAGGATATGCATCTGGTTTTGTTAAAGCGTTGACTTTCCTGAAGTCGATACAAAACCGTCTAGAATTGTCATCCTTTCTCGCCATCACCACCGGGCTGGACCATCCGCTGGTCGAGGGCTCAATGACCCCGGAGTCAAGCATTTCCTTCACTTGGCGGTGCATTTCTTCTTGGATTTTGTCCGAGACCGGGTTGTACCGCTGCTTGATCGGCTTGGATGATCCGACGTCGATCGTATGCTCGACGTCGTGAGATCGACCGATCTTCGGCATGGTGTTGGATAGAACTCGGTCCAACAGGTGACGCAATTCCTCGCGTTGACTGTCGGTTGCGTCAGCAACCCCTGCTGATGACAAGGAAGCCGTACCCCCGTCCAAGCTAGCTACCTCTAACTGGACGTGGGCTTTGCTGCTTTTGAGGAACAGCTGATCAGCGTCTGGGTCTAGAACTGCACGAAATGCTTTCGCTCCCGTCCCCTGAGAACTTTATTCCCCACTTTCTCACGATCTCGCCTCGGTCGCGTGTGGGGTTAAATGAGCGCGAAGCCCAGGACGGTTGTTCTTGGACGCACGACGCTTGGGGCCTTAAGGGTGAACTTTCTTCACATGGGTGCCTTCCTGGTACCCAGGTGTCTCCCCCCTCCCAAGCTCCGCCCAGGGTGGCGCTAGGAGCTGGTCCTGGTGCTTGGAGCTGTAGTCGTGCGTCCTCCTGCTGAACCGGTGACTCCTCTGGCCGGTAGCAGGTATACGTGTCCTGAAATTGGACACGTGGACTTGGGCCTAGTGGATCCAACCGCGTGCTTGATGCTCTTTGGGACGTCATGTGGCTTACGGCATCGGTTAGCCTCGTTATCTGTACCGCCATACTTTCAATTTGCTCTTGTAGAGCTTTTGTCTTGGCAATTTGTTCTGCCAGGCATGTGGAGAATAGCCGCGGCACATCAAATGGCGTCCCATCGGTCGCTATTAGCGTTATCCAGTCGGATTGACTACCCCTCCGACTGGATTGGCTGCTAGAATGGCCCTCCTCTGGGGCTGTTGGCAGGTCCTCGCTAGGTAGTCGGGTCGTACGGTTGAGATTTTCCTCAATCAGGTGCGTACCTCTCTCATCAGGTAACGCTCCTGACGTTTTCTCCCCGACTCGGCGGATCACTTCTGTCCGCTTCTCGACCCGTCCAATCCGATCATTGACGGTGTCAGTTTCTTGACTGAACTCGTCGGCCGAATAATTTCCTAGCAGCCATTGCTGTAGGCGTTCCGCCTTTTGATAGCGGGAACCATCAAGTCGAAGCTCCATCTGTTCTAGGTGAGCCTCGATTTGTGCTGCGTTACTTGTCCACCTGTACAATAATGTCCTTGTCTCGTTGGGCAAAACTGTCGGCGTTTCGGTCGGCCACTGCGCTTATTTCATTATTGCTCGTGGATAACTTCAAATAAACAAAAATCTCTATTTTTGGTGCACCGTGGCCTGGCGTGCGCAAGGTTATTCTATTTTAATTTGCGTGGCAGCAAAGAAAAATTAAAATTATTGGGACACGAGTTGAAGGAATTATCTTTTTCCTAAGATATATAGCCACTCACTTGAATCTGCTATCCGCAAATACAATTCTAGCTTTTCGAACAGGTTCTCTTGCTGAACTCTATTATCACTCACTAGAGAACTATCAAAGAAAACCGAGGACAATTTAAATTTTACTGATTTAATTTAAAAATTAATAATATACAAGATTTCTCTTATCTACTCATTAATTTAAATTGTTAACCTGGCTCGAGGTCTATCGCCACTAAATCTTCTTAAATTAGTGAATTTAAATAAATTAAGTAACTTAATCACAAACAAAACAATATCTTATCGTTATTTAAATTATTTAAACCGCACGCATGACCTCACTTACAATCGCATAAACATGGATTTGTTATCCTAACCTATAAATGTTAGGACGTCGGGCCAGGTTATGTCCGTCCGAAAAGCTTTAATTCTACCAGGTTCAAGTTTGTAACCTTGCGCAGGCTTTACAATTCGCTTTGTTGAAATTTTAGTCAATTATTTACGAATAATTGTCAATCCGCCGAAAACGAGACGATTCGAAAGAGAGAGAGAGGTGGAAATTAATCTAATTGAGTCGCAGGTTCGACCTCACGTTGTGGTATTTGTCCGCAAAACCGTGTCAGATGTAGCCTTCTCGATGATCGCGGGAATTCCTCTCATCGATCTTTTGGAGATAGAGAGGACTGATGGTACAGAAAAGGTCGGCGTACCTTAGAAAACAGCAGCGAAGCAGCACTTGATTGTAGCAACCGGCGGCTTTTCAGATTTTACTATCCACTTGGTAGTAAAATATTAATTCTTGTTAAAACATTTATTATTATTAAATAAATAAATAATTCGTAAGATTAATTATCACTTCTCTGTAATAATTAATCCGGCTTAATCCCTAATCCACACGTATTTAAGCGCTAGTTGTAACGGAGTACAATCTCTCGCGTCGGTAGGGGTAAAGGGATCGGTTGCTACGGCACTGCCTAGTTATACTCCCTAGGCGGTGCTCCGAGAGTGCGCGACGGATTCAAATCAGTGAACCCCGCGCACGACCTACCGTTGCGATGTCCGTTAACAACCGCGAGATCACTTGCCGATCTCGCGTCTTTGTACAGCTAAAACGTTGTGAGCTGAAAAGGACCGCGAATAAGAGGGATAGATTCGCGGTAAGTTTACCTCCTAGAACGGAGAGGGCGGCATTCGGGATAACGGGAATAACGTACGCCGGTAATCAATAATTAAACTCGTACTCGGATATTGATTACATATGAAATTTTATTTATTATAAGGAAATATAAATTTGATTCAACATAGAATAAAGAAAAGAAATGAAGAAATAACAAAAGCCGTATATAGACCGCGTGAGGTCGCGAGATCCGCCGAACCCTAACTTAAAGATATAACCGTAAAGAGAGAGTCTTTACGGCTTCGGCGGCTCGCGAGTGGTGCACCACGTACCTTATCTCCCCGTCGATGCGCTTAGCTTCGCCTGTTTCCCTTCTCTCCGTCGGGCTCTCGCACGCGGCAACTTCGCCGTCCTCGCAGGTTCCTGGGAGTAGCTGGAGCTGTGCGCTCGACACCAGCACAATCACTCCGCAAAATCACTCGTTCTTCACGGCGCGAAACCCAGAACCCAAGCAAGAATCCGCGATAACGATTCTTTTTCTCTTGCCACGAATTAGCAAGGAAGGCGTTACCGGCGACGTGTCTATGCGCGACGACTCGCATAAAACTCTCTATACTCTCCTCAGTCAGCTTGCGCGTCGGACCATTAATAGTCCTTACGCGGCTTACGCGCGGGCTTTCCCGATCACCTACGAGCTTTTCCGATCGTTACTCGCACTCGTTATAAGGTATAGCTTCATACGCATAAGAGTATGTAGCTTACCTTTACAATATATAGTATATTGTTTTAATTCGGTAATAAAGAGTCTGGTGCCATTACATAAACCTCCATTTAAATTCATATTCTTAAATAACATAATGATCATTCCTTTCTTTACCACTCATTTCTGGGGTGGTCAATCATTTGGCATTAAAGATTTTAAAAATTCAATCGTAATTGATTCGTCTAATTTATTATTTTCATCATTATTAAAATTATCGATGATCAAATATACTTTACTGTCACCTTTAATTCTTTCAACAATTTCATTATTAATAGCTAAAACGTCATTATTTCTTGGAGAAAGTATAACTTTGTATTTAAGAGTAGATAAATCGTTGATGTTTATTTTATGTCCAAATATATCATCAATCGAATTATTAAAAGTAATAAATTCATTAGGAATTTTTGTTACTTTATTATCAATTTCAAATTTTGTATCGTTTTTATTTTCTCCAATATCTAATTTAACCACGTTTTAAACATACTATTTTAATTGATTAATCGTAAATTATTATTTAAAGTTAACTTTTGGAATAAACGCCATAACGAACTATTTTTAACGCATGATTCTAGTATTTTAGTTCTGTTTCCATAACGAACTATAGGTAGTGTTTGTCGAAAATCACCAGATGTTACTAATATTTTACCACCGAATGGTTTATTATTGCGACATAAATCTTTGAAAAACATATCTATAGTATCCAATGCATATTTTGAAGTCATTGATATTTCGTCCCAAATAATTAACTCAATATTTTTTAATATTTTACCTAATTTTGAATTGGAAGAAATATTACATGTTGATTGTTCATTTAACTTGAATGGTAAGAGGCCTGCGATGGCTCGGTCGGTAGGGCGTCGGGCTCGTAATCTGGAGGTCCCAGGTTCGATTCCCGACCCCGGCCGATTGATACAAGCACCACTGGCGAATGTATTTTCAATAAGTGCTTTCTTCACCAAGACATCGTATGACCTCTGTCGCTGATTAGCACCGGTTTGGGAGCATAAAAAGAGCGACGTTAAAATAATAAAAAAAAAAAAAAGAAAAAAAAATTGAATGGTAATTTGAATGTCAAATGTATTATTTTACCACCTATTAATAAATTTGCCGCAATATCTGTCCAAGCAACAGCTAACTCTGGTACTTTATTCAATTTCACAAATTTTATTATAGTCTTTAATAAATAACTTTTTCCACTACCACCAGGACCATCAATGAAATATAAATTGTTTTTATTTTTATCGTTGAGGGCGTTTATTACTATATCAAATAATAGTTTTTGTTCAGTTGTTAAAGATTTTAGTAATATTTTTATTTCTTCAATTTCATTATTGATATCATCAATAAAATTCGAATTTAAGTAAATTTCATTATCAATTTTTGGTAGTTAAAATTGTTCCAATGTTAAATGGTGCATTGATAAAATGTTGTCTCTAATTATTAGAGCTTTCTGTTCTCCTAAACTTTCGGGTAATCTTGGGTCAAAATAATGTTCTTTATATTTGTTATAAAGTTGCAATCCATCACAGTTGCAATCAAAAGATAGAATGAAAGCGAAAAGTTTACATAGTGCGTGTGGAAATTGAAAGCAACAATTTTCTTGTAAACATTTATCCCATTCATTATCAGTAATGATTAAATCTCTCATTCGGCACCACGTACATGTAGTAACAATAATCGAAGGAAAAATCGTTCTTTATCTTTAGGATTTACATGAAACTTTCTTACTAATATAGGTTTATTGAATTTTTTTCGTTGATACACTTTCTTCATTTTATCGTAAATATAATATTGGGGGATTTCAGAATACAAAAATTGCTTTGCTTTTGCATCAGATTTATTTAATAAAAACCAAATTGTCAATGTTGTTTCATAATTTTTGTTAATTAATTTATGTTCAGATCCTTCTTGAAAATAAACATATTGTTGATCTTCAAGATGTACAGCTAATCTATATATTGCATGTGACTGAGAGTGCAATTTGAATTCCTTCAAACGATAAATAGCCTCGGGCGGACAAACGTACCTCGTAGAAATATATTCTGAGATTTCATTATAATTTGTTATATTTTGTTTTTGCACCTTTTCAACTTCAACATTGTTAGTTTCCATATTACTAAATTTTATTAAAGCTGTGTCTGGACCTTTGTAAAGATACTTAAATAAGTATTTTACAGATTTTATTGTAGTACATATTTCTACATTTATATGACATTCAAGTTTTAGAAGTAAATGTAGATTATATGGAACAACAAAAGTATTATCCGCAGTTTAGTTTTTGGAGTATATAATTAGTGATCCATCATTCCGTCTGCGATAAATAGGATAACCATTATGAGATAATTCTGTTTGTGAAGTAAAACATTTTGGAAAATTTTTTGTACAATACGTTTTAGTTTCGTGCATGGAGACACTATTTTTATTCTGAACGCCACAAGGGCCATGAATCATATTTTGTTTTACTAGCTCATATAATCTTGGAAATTTGTTTCTATTAGGAATTTCAGCACATATGAGATTATTAATTTGATCTGTGGTTTGAATTTTAACTTTTTCATCTAACCATAGTAACATATGAATATGAGGCAATCCGCGTTTTTGAAATTCGATTACATAAATGTATGAATTCAATTTACCAAGAATTTCTTCCTGCAGTAACTCGTTCATTAATACCTTTACTTTCTGATCAAATACTCGTACTATTAGATCTGGTCTATCGAGTGTATCTTCGTGTTCTAATAAGTTTTCTGTAATTTCTTTCCATTTTGGATTACATGTCATTGTTACAAAAATGTCCGGGTTTCCTTATTTTGCATTATGGTTGTTGCATCTAAAAAGTTCTGTTGCATTGCTCTTGGGCTGCCTATAAAACTAGATGGAAAAATAACCATTGTACTAATAGAAATATTTTCATTACTATTATCTATTGTTAAGTTGATCCATTAAACCTTTATATTGTTCTGTTCGTATATTATGTTGATCTTTTCTTATAAAATATAAATGATTATTTTCAACTTTCGTCCACGAATTGAGAATAAATTGGTTGGATAAACTTTTGACATTTAAACATGGATTAAATTCTTTTCGTATACTAAATCTGTATGAATAATATTGTATAGCAGTTATATTATCATATTTTCGTTCACCTGAACTTTTCATAAATAGTTCCCAACCTGAATCACCGTATGGAAATATTAATGGATATACCATTGGATCAATATCTTTGTTAATAATTGCAATTGTTTGAGGTTTTTTTCCTTTTTGAAAAATACATATATCTCTATTGGAAGGTGGTTCTCCATTTTCTCCAACATATACGATAGCAACTTCATTACAAGCCGCTATTTGTGATTTATTTTTTAATGTTTTATCTCTATTTAAATACATTTTAATTTCTTGAACTAGACGATTTAATTCAGTTGAACGTGCATGTTCTTCTTTTTCGATTTCATGCATCATTTTATATGCATTTGCAAATGGATTTATTTCACGTAGTACACTATCGAATTCTTGTATTAATTCGTTGTCTAAATTGTCCTGATGACATTGAGATAATCTATATTCATTTGCTATTTTATTATCTAGTATATATAATTGGCCAAATTTTGGACTTTCAGATTCATTTGGATGTAAAGCATACGTATTGTGGTAAATTTGATCACAAATTTTTAATACTTGCAGTCCAGCAGTAGTAAAATGAGCTAATTTTGCACCAAAACTTGCAAATGCTAATAAATTGTTGTAAATTCTTATATTTTGTTTAAAATTTTTATCTTTAATAGATTGTCCTAATACATAAGTTTTAAAAGTTTCAGGATACGGAGTGATACTTTCAAGTTTTACTTTGTTTCTATGAAAACAATTGGCATACTTATTATCTTTTTTTATTTCGTTACTGAAATGTATTGCTTCGCAAAATTGACATTCGGAAATAAGTTTTCCAAAGTTATTGCACTCAATTGAAGATTCATAAAATACTGCCAACTTATGTACTTTGGTCATTTGTTTTCATTTTTACTTTTAGTTATTAGAATTTACTTTTTTCTAGATTGAGATACACTACATTTTCGTTTTCGGTTTGTTTCACTCTTCATTTTAAAGGTTTCATTTTATTCAACTTCAAATTATGAAGCCCGAAATTTGTGTATTTGTTCTGGTTCAGCTATTTTGTATGCCTTAATCATTTGTTTTCTTTTCTCACTCTTTATTCTAGAGATTTCTTTTTTTTATCTGCAGATTGTGATGCTCTAAACTTACGTTGTCATCCTGCTTCGCCAATTTTTGTTCTTCAGTCATTTGTATTCTTTTCTTGGTTTTTATTACTAAGATTTCTTTTTTTTTTATCTGCAGATTGAGATGCTCTAAACTCACGCACTCGCTTTGCCTCAGCTAATTCGTATTCTTCAGTCATTTGTATTCTTTTCTTGGTTTTTATTATTGAGATTACTAAACTCACGCACTCGCTTTGTCTAAGCTAATTTGTATTCTTCAGTCGTTTGTATTATTTACTTGTTTTTATTATTGAGATTTCTTTTTTTTATCTGCAGATTGAGATGTTCTAAAATTACGTTATCGTTCTGCTTCGGCAAATTTTTGTTCTTCAGTCATTTGTATTCTTTTCTTGGTTTTTATTACTGAGATTTCTTTTTTTTATCTGCAAATTGAGATGCTCTAAACTCACGCACTCGCTTTGTCTAAGCTAGTTTGTATTCTTCAGTCATTTGTATTCTTTACTTGGTTTTTATTATTGAGATTTCTTTCTTTTTATCTGCGGATTGAGATGTTCTAAAATTACGTTATCGTTCTGCTTCGGCAAATTTTTGTTCTTCAGTCATTTGTATTCTTTTCTGGGTTTTTATTACTGAGATTTCTTTTTTTTATCTGCAAATTGAGATGCTCTAAACTCACGCACTCGCTTTGTCTAAGCTAGTTTGTATTCTTCAGTCATTCTTCTTTTTTCTGCAGATTGAGATACTCTAAACTCACGCACTCGCTTTGCCTCAGCTAATTTGTATTCTTCAGTCATTTATTCTCTTTTCTTGCTTTTTATTATTGAGATTTCTTTCTTTTTATCTGCAGATTGAGATGTTCTAAAGTTACGTTGCCGTTCTGCTTCAGCTAATTTTTGTTCTTCAGTCATTTGATTTCTTTTCTTGGTTTTTATTACTCAGATCTCTTTTTTTTTATCTGCAGATTGCGATGTTCTAAACTCCCGCACTCGCTTGGCTTCAGCTAATTTGTATTCTTTTCTTGGTTTTTATTATTGAGATTTCTTTCTTTTTATCTGCAGATTGAGATACTCTAAACTCACGCACTCGCTTTGCCTCAGCTAATTTGTATTCTTCAGTCATTTGTTCTCTTTTCTTGCTCTTTATTACTCAGATTTCTTTTTTTTTATCTGCAGATTGCGATGTTCTAAACTCCCGCACTCGCTTTGCCTCAGCTAATTTGTATTCTTTTCTTGGTTTTTATTATTGAGATTTCTTTCTTTTTATCTGCAGATGGAGACAATCTAAACTGACGCACTCGCTTTGCCTCAGCTAATTTGTATTCTTTAGTCATTTGTATTCTTTTCTTGGTTTTTATTATTGAGATTTTTTTTATCTTCAGATTGTGATGCTTAAACTTACGTTGTCTTTTTGCTTCGGCTATTTCTTGTTCTTGAGTCATTTGTTTTATTTTTTTCTCTTTAATTGTTGCTGATTCTGTTTCTCCCTCTTCAGATTGAGATGGTCGTAATTTTCTTTTACATTCTGATTTATTAATTTTGCTTTGTGGTTTTATTTCAAAGGGTTTCATTTTTATAACGTGTAGCTCTTTATTCTGTTGGTTAAAATTTTTTTTGATAGTGGTACTGTTAAATCTTTAATTTCATATATTTTTTTATACTTCTTCGTGTGAATTCTTCATATCTACATCTTTAATTTGTAGTTTTAGTGTGTCAGCAAAAGAAAGTTTTGTTTTTTGTTTTGTTATTTCTGTTTTACTATGATTAATAGTCGTCCTTTTTCCTTTTAATTCTTTATGAAATTGGATATCTTGTTTAATTAAATCGACTGACTCATTAATCAATGGAACATTTAGCAATGAATTATGATAAGTAGCCGAATACTCTCATATATTATAATTTTTAAAAACTTGTTTTAATTATGAATTACAATTCTGTTTTTATGACTCCGATTATTTGGAATACCACTTCTCAAAATAGGACACATTTTAACTGATTGATTTTTATAAATCATTTTTAAATGGCTTCTCATCATTGATTCAACGAATATTATATTACAAGGACAAACACCATTAGAAATTGATATTGCGAAAGCTATAGCAAATAAACCACAATTGTAAGTTTGTGATTGATTTTGAGCGTATTCCTGTACAATTGTAATTGATTTTTTATTGGGAAATAATCTGTTTATGTATTTCAAGTGATCATTTCGAAGACCTGAATTTAAACTATCAAATACATGAATAAATTTTTTATCATACCAAATGCAAATCCAGTGTCCCATGTCACTTGGACCACTAAACAATATTTGTATAAATTCTTCATCATAAGAACGCTCTTTAATATTGTTCAAAGCGGATAAAAAAATGGTATCTTGCATTTTAAAATGTGGATTTTATTTCATAAATTTAAACATATGCCTATCTAAGAGGTACTTTGCGGCATTTAATTTTGACTTATAGTCAGTTAATCGATAGCTTTATTAATTATCTAATCATTCAGATAGATTTGCATTCGACGACAGAGAAACGTGTATGTTTTGAAACAACCCTTAACGTTATATTATATAATATAGAGATTATTAATATTATTTAATTTTTTATATTATTTTAATAATTTAAATTTTTTATTTAAATTTAATATTATTTTATAATTTAATTTTTACTTAGAGGCAGTCAATCGATAGCTTTTTAAATCAGTTTTTTAATTAAATGTTAAGGGTTATTTAACTTGTTTTAAACCCCCCTTTATCTGAATTGTTTGATCATTAAAAAAGTTATCGATCGACTGCCTATAAGTCAAAATTAAATAACGCAAAGTACCCCTTTTAGTCGGATAATATTAAAGGTTGTTTCAAAATATACATGCTTCCCTTACATAGAAGCTTTCAAGGGTGTGTTGCCCAATTGGAATCCAGCTGAATGGATAGATAATTAAAAAAACTATCGATTGACTCCCTATAAGTCAAAATTGAATACTGCAAAGTATCCCTTTTAATCGAATAACGTTAAGGATTGTTTCAAAATATTCACGTCTTTGCGCATTTTATTACGTAAATTTCTGTATGTGCTTGTGCGTGAGCATACATACACATACGTACATACATACATGCACACATGCACATTTATGAACATTTATATTTGTTGAAAAAACAATATAATTTAATTAAACTATGGTATTAGCAAACAGTTGAAATGTTGGTGTTACCAGTGACGTGTTGTTATTACAGCGCTGAAATTACTGGTGAAATATCAAACGTATTTTTTACGTCCCTAAGTATTAAATTCTTATTCCACATTAGTTTTTATGAAATTAATAATGATTTAACTCAGAATAACTGTGTCCAGAGAAAAAAAAAATACTTTATTTCGTTCTTTTAAAAACGAACGCAGTATTAGCATCATGATATTCCGTAGCATGAAGGTATTACTGCGATGCATCATTATCTTACTTTTTATACTACGTTATAAAATATACTGATTGTTCTCTAAAGTACAAAAGTAATCATTAACAACTTGTATTATTCTTTAATATACTTATGTTGATCGAATTTAGTAAGTCACATTTATTTTACATCAACGTAAAGCAACTTTTGCACGAATCACAGTAATACCTAGATACGCAGTAATACCCTCACTTAGCACAGCACTAGTCACAATCGGAAAGATTTTAACTGATCGATTTTATATAAATAAACCACAATTGTAAGTTTTTAATTGATTTTGAACGTATTCCTGTATATAATATATGAATAAATTTGTTATTATACCAATTGCAAATCCACTGTCCCATATCAGTTGGACCACGAAACAATATTTGTATACATTTTTCATCGTAAGAACGTTGTTTAATATTGTTCATAGCGGATAAAAAAATTGTATCTTGCATTTTAAAATGTGAATTTAATTTCATAATTTCATACATATACCTATAATCTAACATTCCATACGCTGTATTGCCATCTTGTTGAATTACAAATCGTATCCGGACGTTTCGTCACAGGACATTTCATCGCAAGTACTTCTCATTGCATGGACTTTTCATCGTAATGATGGAATTTTGAATACATTACATTATCCAAATCCGTCGAGTTTACGGGATACATGTTCAAAGATACTTGTTTTAATGAACACTTATTTAAATTATTATTTGTATTTTTTGTATTTGTTATTTTCCTAAAAATAATGTATTTCAGAAATGAATAAAAAAAACAATGTTAAATTGAAACGTTACAATTATTTAAGAATTAATTTCCCTTTTTTAATTTCCCCTCTTTAATTGGTTATTGGGTATTAGGGTTATTGGGTATTAGGGTTATTGGATATTAGGGTTATTGGGTATTACGGTTATTGGATATTAGGGTTATTGGGTATTAGGGTTATTGGGGTATTAGGGTTATTGGGTACGTTCGTACAATAAAATTCCACCTTTGCGATGAAAATTCCGTGCGATAAAAAGTTTGTGCGATGTAAAGTCCGTCATGAAACATCCGACAATGAAATGTTTTGCGACGAAACGTCCGTGACCCATTACAAATTCATGATTAATTTCTAGAAATTTATATTTTTTCAATTTTGCTTTATTAAACTATTAGCATAATTTTGATGAAAATTTTTATTTAGTTATAATGAGTGTAGACTTATTATAAAATTATCGTATGTTACACAGAGAAAAAAACTGCGTTAAATATTAATTAAATTAATTAATTTACTAATTATTACATTTTAAATTAATTTGAGGTCATTATAAATGTATGTTTTCTATCATATTATTAAATTTACTTTAACATAATATAAAATTAAGTATACTATAACAATTCTTGGGTTATTTATTATTGAAACGCAAAATATTAGGTATTAACCTTATAACATTTATTAGATGCAAAAAAGCAACAATTTTACGACAACAATTTTAATTATAAATTAAAATGGAAACAATTTTTTTCGCAGAATTTGTTCAATTATCCATCATTTATCTAAAACGCCGCATTAGACAAAGGTAACTACAGTTTTTTTGATATTTTCCATTTTTAATATTTTACTCCAAATCTACTGGAAAGTCCACATTTCATATTCCTTGGATTTGAAAAAAATACTGTCACATCCTGGAGACGATGCCCAGGTGGTCAGGGTGCCATCCAGATCATCCGGACATCGTCTACAGGAAAGTCTACATGCCATTCTGCATAAATATGCAAAAAATATTGTCTCTTCCTGGAGATAATGTCCAGGTGGTCAGGGTGAACTCCAGGTCATCCGGACATCGTCTACAGGAAAGTCTATATGCCATTCTGCATAAATATGCAAAAAATATTGTCACATCCTGGAGACGATGTCCAGGTGGTCAGGGTGACCTCCAGGTCATTCGGACATCGTCTACAGGAAAGTCTACATGCCATTCTGCATAAATATGTAAAAAATATTGTCACTTCCTGGAGATGATGTCCAGGTGGTCAGGGTGAACTCCAGGTCATCCGGACATCGTCTACAGGAAAGTCTACATGTCATTACCCCTAGTGTCAACCACTTACAGGTAAAACCAAATGTGGTATACGATAAATCTAATCGAACGCCCATTCCGTACGCCGTACGCCTTACACCGGAAAAATTTTACTTATAGTATGATATGATATGATGATATGATATGATATGATATGATATGATATGATTTCTCCGGGGGAATTTATGTAGTCGGCTTACTAATTTTGGAACTTCTTTCTGCTTTCCATCAATAGTAGAGAATGGGTGGTTTATGCACCCCGAAGTACTTAATCCGAACCTCCCTTTTGCACATTCTAAACGACGCATCTTCTCTCTCTTTCTGAGCTGCTTAAACCCCCAATGGAAAGAATATATATAGATACTTATGACTGCATACAAAAATATAGTTGGTCACTACACCCATTCGTAGACGATGTCTCATTGTTGTAGAGATAACGCCGGCATACATGGACTTCGTCTTTGGAAACAATTTTTTTTTAAGTAATGTTATTTGGTCATGGCGCTTATTCGTAATCAATGTCTCCCCATCGTAGGGGACACCCTGGAATACCTGGACATCATGTTCGGGAAAAAATTCTTTTTTTGAATAAATGTTATTTGGTTATGTCTCTTATTCGCAGATAAGTTCGTGTGATCATGGAAGGTGACCTTAGGGTACCTGGATAATGTATCTCGGAATACATTTTTCTCGAATTTGGTCATTGTATAATGTATTAGATATTATGAACAACAAAAAATTAAACGTTCGCTACAGGTTATTTCAAAATAAAATTTATCGGGCTTTGCGAACCAATATGCTTTATTAAGCAAGAGTAAAAACCTTGCTTAATAAAGCATATTGGTTCGCAAAGCCCGATAAATTTTATTTTGAAATAACCTGTAGCGAACGTTTAATTTTTTGTTGTTCTTAAAACTCGCGACTTCGGGTGAAAAACGTCGCGCTCTTGGTTGGTGGGAGTTCTTACCACCAGGAGGATACGACTGTTCTCTCTACCCGTTAGAGAAACAGTCGATAACAAGGCATATATATAGCCGCACTTCTTTCATTTGTCGTCGCTTTCTATCTGCGACGGGCGTCTAAGGAAGGCCTCTAGCTCCTTACTGAGGAGACCAAAGCTAGAGTGCTGTGGTCGAAACGCCAATTTTATAAATTTCAAAGGTTTACTCTGGGACTTCCACCAACCATAGTGGACGAAGAGTAAAAACCTTGCTTAATAAAGCATATTGGTTCGCAAAGCCCGATAAATTTTATTTTAGTATTAGATATTATGTTGTTTATTTCATTATATCATAATGATATTTATATATTGACAAAGGCGACAATCCAACCAAATTTGTGGTGTTTCATATCAATGTATGTTGTCGATTACTCAACAACTAAATGTTAAGTATTTATGTGTACTCATTGAAATTACTAATTTTCTGATCTTTTATTTTTATCAAAAGTATTATTCTAATCATTACCATTATCATCATTATTATTATTACTATTTTTTTCAATTGACTTAATATTCCATATGATTTTCAGATGATTTTTATTAAATGGTTGACCTCGAGTTCCACTTATAATTATAGTAAAATTTAGCTTTAATGGAAATTGTTTTCTTATAATATAAAAAAGCATTTCTTCTAATAATAGTTTCATCAATAATATTTAAATTTTTTAAACAACTAATTATTGCATTTTAATATTAATTTATAAGATGGTATCGTTTGCATTAGTATAAAGGTAAGGTACATACTCGTAAGCGTATGAAGCTATACCTTATAACAAACGCGAGTGCTTGTCGGAAAAGCTCGTATTCAATCGGAAAAGCCCGCAAGCAAGCCTCGCAAGGGCTAATAATGGTCTGACGCGCAAGTTTGCTGAGGAATAGAGATATTCCGCAAGTCATCATAAACGAAGTACACGATAGGTATCTAATACATTTTTACCGTTGCTTTGTTTGTGCGCTCGTCCTTCTAGGTGTTACCGATAACTTTAATTTCTCGATCGCTCTATCTGTTATCGCACGCTTGTTTCACACAATAAATTGCACAGGAGTCCGCATGCTCTCTGGTGACGATACGCTCGCTTGGGGCGGACTGCCCGTCGTCCCTTGACCCACTGTGTCCCTCGGCGGATGTAAATCTCTGACATCTACATTGGGTTCTCGCAGAACACAGTATTTAAGGTGTTCGCCGTATGGCAGGTCTGTAGTTCTACCTTCTTTATGCAACAACGTACACGCATGGATTATAGTTGACCGACTGTAATATACGGACCTTTCGCCTTCGAAACTTGGTTAGCTGAAACACTTTGAACTGCTGAGGATAGGACTCTGTTCTTGTTCCACACCAGATTCCCTCCGGCGAAGGGTGTGTCGTTTAGCGTTGTAATAGTTTACTTGCCGCTCATGTTGTTGGCTTTCCGTGAGCTTTCTAAGTTGCCATTGCCACAGCTTGACCTTATTGCTCCTCTTCTATGCCAGCCCGATCTTGGTCTCTTTTGATGGTGCCGGGAGGAATGAGCTATCGTTTATAGTTCAACATTGCTAGAGTCGCACGTGTAGATTTGTGCACAGTATTGTTCAACGAGAATATGAGCTCCGGTAATTTCTTGTCCCAGGTATTGGGTTTCCTCGATGAAGGCTACAATACTGGTTTTTAACGTTTGGTTGACACGTTCAACCGGACTCGCCTGAGGGAAATGTGGCGGAGTGGCGATATGATGTATCTTCACCTCCTATAAATACTCAGCGACGGCCTTATTTTTAAATTGGGTACCGTTATCGGAAATACCTCAGGAGTACTATTTCATAAAAATATTCTATCCTTGAATTCCTTCAGAATAGGTCTCGTACTAGCTTTGTGAATTGGTACGCATTCCGCCCACCGGATGAAGAAGAAAGGGTCCGGTAACATTCTCTGCCACGATTTGCTGGCACACAAGACAATGACGCACGTACTTTTCCACGTCGGCATAATAATCTGGCTAGTAATAATACTTAGAAGGAGGGGTTCCACCTTCCGGGAAATGGATTTCGTTGCAACTTTGAGAGCTGTTTTCTGGTACCCAAATATGAAAGAATTCATATGAAATTCAATCTCATAGGCTGTTTCACAAAAGTTATACCCAGTTATCGAAAAATCGTGAAAAAAAATATGTTTAAGCTTAATCGCCAATAACTCAGAAAGAAATAGACGTAGTTGCTCAAACTCAAATTCATTAAATAGTTGAGATCAAGTAGACATAGTTTAAAAAAAAGGAGCTCAAATATCCCAATTTGGACAAAAGTTATGGAAAAAATAATAATTAGATCAAATTTTAACGAAGATTTAGTATTAAAATTTGATAGACTTTTTAGGCAAATATTTCGTCTTATTCGTCCAAGCAACGCATAAAAATGTTATACCTGATAATTTTAAATAGTCTATTAAAAAGATAAGTAAGTAACTCTTGCCACTCCTTCCGAGTCCATTAATAAAAATGCAATTCTTTTTTATTTTTTAAACATTTATCATTTTCTTATATATGCATAGACGCATTTAGTAAATTAAAATTATTTAAAAAATATCCATTAATTTGTAAATTTTTATCAATTGCGTTTAATGCTAAGTTTTCATCAATGCTTTACTCTAATTTTGGATGATAAGCGCTTATATATTTTATATAAATGTCTTGCGTTTATAGGATTGTGAAAAATGCAAATAAATGCAAATAATTGACAAAGAGTAGTAGGAAAGTGTAATTGCATCGCCTCCTCTACACACATGTTCAACTCTTGATCCCTATTAATTAAATGCTTAGCTACAACAGCTTCATAAATTGAAGTATATTTTGCGACGCTACTTTTCGTCGGCTGAAAAATTAATTAAATTAACGAACCGACGGAGGTTCCGTCGTACCGACGTTCAAAATAGCTATCTCGCCAATTCATATTTGATTATCAATTTATTTGATAACAAACTAATAGGTATCTTTTATAAAATTCCGACACCGACTACAATTGATAACGCGATTCGCCACCGACTTCCATACGTCTACACTCACACTCAAATTCCGTTCTGCGATAATTAAAATATATTTTTTTGGTAGTTTCCACGTACACCTTTTTACAGGTTTTTACGTATCCCCTACACCTTTATTCCATTTCATTCCATTTCCAATTTTACCCCCTCTTTACCCCACCTTCTAGCATTCGGCCGGGGTTATGCCCGTGGAGAAAGGGAAAACCTGTGGCCAAACCCGTTGGGATAAATGCCATTTAGGAAAACCTCCTCCAAAAAGGGCGGTCTATTCGAGAACAATTCTGTTTGGGTGGCAAGGTCACATTGCGTAGACTTTAACACCGAAACCGAATGTCTCACACCTCCCGCTCACGTTGTGGAATGTGAAAAAACACCTAACCGATCATTTAAGCTAAGCCCGAGAACGGTCACCCATCCAAGTGCCAACCGCGCTCGGTGCTGCTTAACTTTCATGACCGGCCGAGGTGCGTTTCCGCCACTCCGCCACCGTGTCGGTCGATAATTAAAATATATATATATATAACTAAATTCGGCCACCCGTCGGACTAACCGTAAATAATATTTGCTTAATTGAATTATTCTTCGCTGCTCCGCTTCAACTCTACTCTCTACGACTCTTCTCTATTCTACAAGGATACAAAAAAACTGCTATAATGACTGTTCGGCCTATCTACTTCAACTCCAAAAGGAAAATTTGACTGGTTGGTCGAACGATCAGGTAGTGAATGATCGAGACCGGCTTCTTCATCCGGCTCGCGGCGTGGCTTGATCCTTCCCGAAAAATAAGGATTTTCCTCCCCACCCTATCGCTATCTCTGTCTCACCTATTACTTCCTTATCTACCGGCGTTGATTAGGCTGGTTGATTGCGTGATCGATACGCGTAGTCGGCCTTGATCTTCTATCCGTCAAGGCCGATTAACTAATAATAGTGGTTCACGTCACCACTAACCCATTAATTGTTGGTTCGATCACGCAACCAATTATCCCTGGCACTCGGAAAGCGCGCAATACATATATAAATTTACCATATCAGTAACCCAGTAGTAATTTAAACCTATATTTACAATTATATACATTTTAAAAGTTAATTACGACTCGTCTCAAATTCTACCGATGCATCTATGTATTTTAATCAATTAATTACCGGTGCGGAATAATTAAAATAATAATTAATATTTCCAGAGTGCCGGCGTATACCCACATCTTACAACCGGTGAGTATGTATACGTGCGCGCGCTATACAATAGTACATACACGTGTATATGTGTGCGCGCGCCGTATATATTTATTGTTGTATGGCGCAGTATATCTTAACACGCATACATTCGGTATACGCGGCTGTACTCTTCTCGCGTGATCTTTCCCATCACCCCACCGACGGTCGCACACCCGAAATTTCCGCGCGCGTAACACTCTCGTTGCTCGAATGGTTCCGCCCTTCTCGTGCACCGTGTCTAGTGCCGCACGATCGTTGCCGTCGGTGCCTCGTTCCCCGGTATACGGGTGTAAGGTGGGGAGCACCCTGGCTCCCTCGTGTTGTTGCGCAAGGTGTTCGAGCGCGCGCACACCTGTGCGCCATCTCCGCCGTCATCGTCTGCTGCGCACGTGTGACGGTTGAGGTTAGGACGCCGCCTAACCTCCCGTCGTGTTTACATCGGCATCGGGTTCGCTTGATATCGTGGGACGACCTGGGTTTGGTCTCTGATCCACGACACCTCTCGGCCGTGGTTTGGCTCGGCTCGGCCTACACTTCCGTCGGGTATCGGATAAGCGATTTCTCCGCTCTGTCGCTGCAACATACCCGTACCGCGGATATTAGTGTTTTTAATAATAAGTGCATTGGTGCACTTCGGTCCGCCGACGAGGGATTCGCTACCTGGGATGCGATCGCGATCTAAGTGTTTAATTATGTATGCACATGACTTGTATTTACAAGTTATGTGCATTTTCTGTGCGTTGTACATTTTTACAACGTCACAATATTACACCATCAACGTTATGAAAATCTTCGAATGAAGTTACTTCTTTGACATTTAAAAGTAACAATCTAATAATAATACATTTTAATACTAGTGCAAGAATATGATTTATTCCTCACGGGATAATTTGAAAAGGTCCCGTCAGGAGAAATCATAAGCTCGCACGTGTGTCGAATACTATTTTTTAACACGACGTGAGAGAAACTCGACTTAGCATGGAGGTTTTTCAATAGGCGTGCGCGAAATCGCGTTTTGCACACGGAGTGTTAAAAAATATCTTCCACGATCATTTGGATTGACCAAATACATTCTACTTAAGGGCAGTACGTGCTAATAGCTTCACAAATTCGCCAACCGAAAATCTGTGCGCAGAAGTGGTGTTGCCGTCAGATAAACTAAGTTCATATTCGACAATAATTATGGACATTTAAAGAAAATAGAGTTTTTACCACGCAAAATCAGAGTTGAGCGCCATAGCCATTGATTTAATGATTAATTAAATATTACTTAGCTGATCGAAAAGTCAGTATTTTCGACGAATAGTGATAAGTACGAATCAATTCTGTGAACACATACCGAAGTCACTTCGTACTTATCACTATTTGTCAAAAATACTGACTTTTCGAACAGCTAAGTAATATGTAATTAATCATTACATCAATAGCTATGGTGCTCCACTCTGATTTTGCGTGGTAATAACTCTATTTTCTTTAATTGTCCATAATTATTGTCGAATACGAACTCAGCCTATCTGACGGCAGCGCCACTTATGCTCGCAAATTTTCGGTTGTGAAGCTATTAGTAAGGACTGCCCTTAATATAGGTTTATTTGTTTTTTTTTTCTTTTATTCCATGTTCTCAATTTATTATCAAATACATAATGCATTGGTATGTCGAAATATAAATAATTGCATGCTTCAGCATCCTCTTTATTTAATTTAAAATGAGCTGCTAATGTAGTTTATACATTTTTATTTTTTATTTCTTCTTCTTTATCTGTCTTCAAGTAAATTTCCTGCTCGCCTTCATTATAAATAGCTAATCCTATTATAAAATATGTCATTTCATACATAATTTTATAAGCTCTAACATAAGGGTTAATATTTGTCAATAAGTTGCCTAGTTTACTTAACAACTCTAATTTTGTAACAGTACTATATTTATATCTTTTTCTTTCAACTAAAGCTTATTCATTATCTAGAATATATAATTGTCCGTATTTTCGAGCTTCATTTTCATTTGGGTACAAAGCAAAAACGTTGTGATGTATTTGACCAAAAAAATTCTGAGAATTTGCGGTCCCTTAACTGAACAATTCGTCAACATTAGCTCCATAGCTTGTCAAAGCTAAAGCATTATTTTATATTCAAATATTTTTACTAAAATTAATATTAACTTCTGATATTAGTCCAGCAGCTGATTGTTCTAACTCATCTGGATATGGAGGATTTCGCAGCAAATATATGTACATCGTTTAACATCGATGCTGCTCCAGCATGAGTTCCAAGTTCTTTTAAACCTAATTTTTGACCTTCGGTCAGTGTCATTTCAGAGCTATTCTTAGTTTTATTGATGACACTAAATTATTTTCTAATAATTATATTAATAATTATTGTTAAAATTAAGTGGAAGGTTTAAGTTCCGAGCAAAAGAGCGACTTGATAGTAACCTCTGGCGTCATCGATATACTAACACTACCACATAGCCAACCTGCCTATCCATATGATCGTAGTAGACAGGGAACCAATTAGACATACGAGTCTATGATAGACACTCCTAAATGGGGCTTCCAAGTCCAACCACAACCAACAACTTGACATTCATAAAGAAAAAAAATCAATGAAAATGGCTAAAATCATCGATATACTACATTAAATTAATCATAAAGAATTTTTCGCGAACAAGGGCTATGTTCATGATTTTTTTTAACGAATTAGTTGAAATTTTTTACTATTCAGGAGAATCAATTTGGCCGAATAGAATCAGTTTTTAAAATTCTTTACTATTTTTATCTCCTACTGTAGTCATCATTATTTGATATGCGTACAAAAATAGATTAATAGATATTGCTAAATCCATCAATTTACTTCATTATAAACTAATCATACAAAAATTTTCAATGAAAAGGATCAAGTTGATAAATAAGTTGATAAACCGCTGATAAATCCTAATGTATCACACGATAAATAAAAATTTTAAATTTTAATAATTATATAAACTACGTTTATATATTTTATAGAAACATATCTCATACAGTCACAATTAAATACTACTGAGCGAGCGTTAGCGAGCAAAATTTCCGTTGCTAGTAATATAATTATTGTATTTGACATTCACGTTAAGGGGATGTCGTACTCAGAAAATGATAATTTTTAATATTTTTTTTATAAACAAAAGGATAAATTTTAGAAAAAATCCTAAACGTCATGTCCTTAGGCATGTTTTAAGTAGTACACACAAATTTTTTCAAATTTTTAAATTTGTAATTAAATTCTAATTTTGCGTTAAAAATTCATGCCTTTTTAGATCAATAATTACCGACCGAAAATTGTTTATTCAATTATTATTACCAAATTTATTTTTTCTTCGCTTTTGTTTTAAACTACACATATGAATTTTTTCAAACTTTTAGATCAATATTTTCAACATAATTCTTATGTCAAAAGGTGTAGATCCTTGTAACTTAGGTCCGACGTCCCGTTAAAATGCAGTAGGATATTGATATTCAATTTCCTCTGGATTTAGAAATATTTTATAATTTTATTCCTTCTGAATATATAGGTTTCAATGTGAAGCTACGGTCTTGCTGTGGTGCCTTTACCATATCATTAAAACTTTTTAAATATGTTTCAACAAGATAAAACTATTTTTAATAAGTCCTTAATTATTTAATTAACAATTTCATTAAAATTAATTTGAATGGTTTTTAGTAATATACAATGCTAATCTGAACCTGACCTAAATATGGATTATAATTTGATTTTTAAATTAAAACAAAAATAATTATTTTGCTTGTAAGGTATGTACGGTGAGTAGTATGTAAGCAGGTATAGGGAGTCATAACACATGAGGTCATTAAGGTCGCGCCTTAGCTTACTTGTTTATATAAACAAACAATTGGGATTACATTTTTAAGATAACATTTCTTTTTTCAAGGTCATTCAATACCCTTCTCAACAAATAATTAAATAACCTTGAAAAAAAGGAATGTTAGCTTAAGAATGTTATCTTTATTGTTTGTTTATACAAACAAACAAGTAAGCTAAAGTAACGTGTCACCTTGATAACGCCATTTGATATGCCGCTCTATACCTGCTTACAGTAATCCCCTCATCCCAATCCACCTTACAAAAAACACTTATTTAAAAAACTGTTTCTACAAGTTTATTGACCCCGTACAGAAATGTTATCTTGATTCTTTGTTTATATAAATAATCAAGTAAGCTAACGCGTAAGCTTGATGATATCTCAAATAATTAAAAGACCTTGAAAAAAGTAATGTTATCATAATTCTTTATTTATATAAACAAACAAGTAAGCTGAAGGTAATCCCGCTGCCAAAGGGAAAACACCTCTCAGTTCCGCGGCGGAAGGCGCGCCGTTAGCTCCGTCGACCAACGGGTTGGCGCACGCCAACCCTCCACCTAGAACTTCAAACGTGAGCGAGGCTCACCGGCGACCAACCGGTTGTCCGAGTATAAATTTAGGCATAGTCTCGATAGGCTCGTAGAGAGCTAGTCGAGGGGTCAGTGCTGTGTCCTCTCTCGGCCCACGCAAAAGCAACAATGTCATCAACGCAGCCACTCAATATCTCCACGGCTTCTCAGCCATCACATCGTCGGTCCGGGCCAGTCAAGCGCGCCACCCGATACCGTGGCGTACGACAAGCTACACCACCACCATGGGCATTTCTATCCTGTCTGACTACCGCATATCCCTTAACATGGATGATGTGATCCATGACTTTTGAGTCCAGTTAGTTCTCAGCAAAACTAAAGAGGTTAAAGGAGGGATAATCAGAAAGAAAATGACGGATCTTCGTCATGCGAGTTCTAAGCGTGCTCATATTGAGAAAACCAGCCCGTATCCTCCCCCCCCCCTGAAATCACATTAGACTATCCAGCAGAAACCCTACTTAGTCAATTTTCCTGTATAATAATATTGTCATTGCTGTTTTCATTGTCATTGGTGGGAGCCTCAGTCGGATTGATTAATATATTAATATTTTTCTTACTTTTCTTACTTCTAGTTTTATATTTTATTGCATTTATATTTGTATTTTTTACGTCCAGACTTGCACCAATTATTATAAAAATATTATAAGAAGACAAATGGTTAATAAACCATTCGCGTTCCTTCCGTTTTTGTTTGACTAGGACTAGCCTCACGTCTCCGGAAGTAGCGAGCGAAGTTATTTTGAGAGTAGAGATTCAGGATATAATGGGGGATTATAAAATAATATATTTTTTATTTGTATTAATCATAAATTATTTATTTAAATTAGTTAGCACAATTATATAATCTCTTCTTTTTAAATCAACACATTATAACGGGTACGGATTTTCGAGTGTCGGCGGGGTAGGTCCCTGAATTATCGGCGACGATCGTCGATAGGACCAAGTCGACTAGCCGGGATAATTCCGAATGGTAGCGTAGTGGTGAGGCTTCTGCCTCGCGCTCCCGGGATCGTGGGTTCGCGCCCCGATACCTTCGATGTTTTTTTATTCCTTATACTCAATCCGCACCCCCTTACAATATATAACTAAATTCTTCTAGCTTTTTAATGAACAAAAATACACATAAGATTACAATATTTTATAAACAATTGCATAAAGTTATTTAAGTTTATAAACAATTTTATTATTGAGAAAATAAACAATTGCACGGCGAACTCGTTAACAAATTATCTTGTTTAGCGAATAAATATACGTAATATTATTTTAGTACAAACATTACTAATTAATAATCTGTGACAATGTGCTTTGCACATGTCAAGTAACGAGCTATCGAACCCACAACGAACACCTACCTACCCATATATAATTCCCTACACCTACCTACCCGCACAGTAAATAAGCCCTACCTACCCTCACAGACTAAAACCCTATTCCAAGCACAGCACACAAAAGCATCCGAAGCATTACGATGGTCCTGGCGTTGTAGGCCCTGGACGAGCTCGGTCAGCATCAGGTAGACTCCTCCGGGTTTAACACCGTCAAGCAGATGAAGCAAGGAGGCTATAAATAAGGAAGCCTCGAGGACCCTCCTTAGTTCCACAGAACAGCAGACTAGGCGAAGAGGTACCATCCGGGAGGAAGGCTATGGAACCTCCAACGCCAACCAATATACAGCTGTAAAAGAGCCACGTAATCAATACAAGTGCGCATTAAGAGGACGAGGAGCAAGGAAGAAGATAGATAGCTGTATGTAAACACTACAGCTGTACAAGGAACAGTATAGAGCAGAATGAGGTTAGGTTGTTATACGTAAACAACGTATATAGCAAACCTCTTTCACAGTATATAAAATAAATACGCATACTTGCGTAATCCCCACGACGAAGTATTTACCTGGAGCTGTAGACGGAGAGGCTATCAGTCACCGAGGTTGACGTCATCGAGGAGAGGGGTGAATCGGTCCCGAGCAGCGATGCGGCGGCGGGTGAGTTCGTACCTGAAACTCACACCGTACAACTTAATGAATAACGCTAGAAGGAACGAGGTAATAGTTACCTAGGAAGAAGTATACAGCATCTCCGAGACATGAACTGCACCAGGTCAACATACACTTATAGCAGATGTGAACGCTCGATGCGAGATCGATGTACCGCGTACAAGTACGTGCTGCGCAGGCGCGCGGTACGATCGTGGCTCTCGAGCATGCCGAGAGCCAGAGCTCTACGGACGGTCAATCCGACGACAACCGATAGCTAGTGTGCGAGTCATATCGAGTACGAGTGAGCAAAGCAAGAGAGAAAGAGAGAGAGAGAGAGAGAGAGAGAGAGAGAGAGAGAGAGAGAGAGAGAGAGAAAGTAGCAGCTTTCCGACCAAGTGTCCCGGAGTCCTGTAAAGGTTGGTGAAAATACCTCTCTCTGCTGACGATACCGCCGAGTACCTTATAAAGTGCGTGCGAGCATCCCGTTCCTTCCCGTCCTTCCCCTTCCACCCCTACAGCGAATCCGGGCATACCCGTATTCCGGCCGCTTATCCGGCCAGTGATTATATTGAGCACTGCTCATTCTTTTTGTTACGATACCCGCGAGTAATCGGTAGTTGTCGCGTAATAACGCGGCTGGCGCCCACCCAATAATTATTATTTTTTTATAATAAATACCTATTTTATTTATAATTAGTTGCTGACCCTCATTAACCTGCACCCTGATCCCCAGTGCAGCGTTACAAATCAAAATAAGAATTATTGTCAATAAATTGCAATTCAAACAATAAATATTGTAAATAAAATGCAATGCAAAAGAAGAATTATTATAAATAAATTACAGTTCCAAATAATAATTATTGCAAAAAAAGCGGTTGGTTCAGTAATTGAAATAATACAAAATATCAGGTTTGCCTTTTCGAATATTACAAAACCGTATAGATAGCTGAAAAGAATATACCTTAAGGGTAGTCCGTACTCATAGCTTCACAAATCCACCACCCGAATTTTGCGAGCAAAAGTGGCGCTGCCGTCAGATAAGCTGAGTTCATATTTGACAATAATTATGAACATTTAAAGGAAATAGAGTTTTTACAACACAAAATCAGAGTTGAACGCCATAGCTATTGTAAATCAGTATTTTCGACGAATAGTGATAAGTACGAATCAATTCTGAGAACACATACCGAAGTCACTTCGTACTTATCACTATTCGTCGAAAATATTGACTTTTCGATCAGTTAAGTAATATGCAATTAATCATTACATCAATAGCTATGGCGCTTAACCTTGATTTTGTGTGGTAAAAACTCTATTTTTTTTAATTGTCCGAAATTGTTGTCGAATATGAACTCAGCCTATCTGACGGCAGCGCCACTTCTGCTCGCAAATTTTCGGGTGGTGATATATTCAACTATACTCTACGGATACCCCTTAACCTTTTAAGGACGGGGATTTTGACGTTGAAATTCGACTTTTTTTTTACACAATATTTGTGCATAAAATGAAAACATATGCCACGTGGAGTGCCTGACAAAATTGGTGGTCGATATATCGACCAGTCCCGTCTGGAACGTAAAGTCCAATGTTACAAATTTAATTTGGCGAGCTAGGAGTGTTTTTGACGTATTTGGATGCGCTGAATACGAAAAAAATATCAAAAAAAGTTCAGGAGTCATTCTTCACCATGAAAGTGTATTTCAAGGTCAACTTCATTACTTGTAGTATTTTAGTCCAAAAATGATATCCAAAAATAATATGGATAACATGCATTTTTATTACTGATGTATTATGAAAAAATATGTTACTTTTTGCTCTTAGCATGACCCAGAATCAACAGCGTGGATGTGGCGAAAATTTGATACTAAATAATATGATACCAAAGTGGTTGATACATCGACCAGTCCAGTCTTTAAACGGTTAAGTACCCAAATATATATGGGTGGTTCTCTGTGACATCGAAGATGAATAAAATAAATATTGCTATAACTATGGGAATATGTTTTAGAGGTATCCAGTAGTTCTCCTGAATTTTTTCAGATTTTTTCTGGGCCATTATTTTAAGTTACAGAGAGTCAAAGTTGACATTTTAGCACTTTTTTGCATTATATGCCCATTTTCATGAATTTTTAGCTCCCAGGGGATGCATTTTTCACTAAAAACATAAGTATGACTTTTTTTGTAAAATTTTCCGAACTTTTCATTAAAAATACTTTTAAAGACATAAATGTATGCTGTCACACTCTTGTAAGCCATTTAAACCTTAAATAGTGAAAATCAGCAATTCTGCTCCGGACTCTGGTAACCTAATACTATCTAAAAGATGTCTTTTTATAGTCAGAAACGGCATAAAAATTTCCAGAGTGGGTCTAAACCATTAAGATCACTTATGGTCAAAATATCCGGGAAGAGTGCCCGAAATATTAACAGAAATGTATATTTGTTGCCTTATAACGATGAATCTAGTAGCATGATCATTGCAAAAAAATTTATGCACTTACCTTGGAATGATAGAAAAGTATCTCCACTAGTTTCAGTATCCATCTAATCCCCTGTAAGCTGCTAAAAATACAAATATTATTATAAAATTATAAAAAATTATTTTTTAACCATTTATAATGCTGGATTTTTAGTTTTACATCCCTTACAAGAATTATAATACTAATCTGAAGCATTACTATAAAAGTATCAACATTATTATTATTATTATTCAGCAATACATTGTTTAGATTTCACAAACTTGTCACTGTCACGTTATCATGTTATTCATTATAATTATATATCCGATTTATTTATATATCTTTTGTATTAAATACGTATATTCAGTTATTGTAATAATGATGTTTATATATTTATAGTAATCCTTCAGATTAGTATTATAATTCTTGTAAGGGATGTAAAACTAAAAATTCAGCATTATAAATGTTTAAAAAATAATTTTTTATAATTTTATAATAATATTTGTATTTTTAGCAGCTTACAGGGGATTAGATGGATACCGAAACAAGTGGAGATACTTTTCTACCATTCCAAGGTACGTGCATAAATTTTTTTGCAATGATCATGCTACTAGATTCATCGTTATAAGGCAACAAATATACATTTCTATTAATATTTCGGGCACTTTTCCCGGATATTTTGACCATAAGTGATCTTAATATTTTAGACCCACTCTAGAAATTTTTAGGCAGTTTCTGACTATAAAAAGACATCTTTTAGACAGTATTAGGTTACCAGAGTCCGGAGCAGAATTGCTGATTTTCACTATTTAAGGTTTAAATGGCCTACAAGAGTGTGACAGCATACATTTATGTCTTTAAAAGTATTTTTAATGAAAAGTTCGGAAAATTTTACAAAAAAGTCATACTTATGTTTTTAGTGAAAAATGCATCCCCTGGGAGCTAAAAATTCATGAAAATGGGCATATAATGCAAAAAAGTGCTAAAATGTCAACTTTGACTCTCTGTAACTTAAAATAATGGCCCAAAAAAAATCTGAAAAAATTCAGGAGAACTACTGGATACCTCTAAAACATATTCCCACAGTTATAGCAATATTTATTTTTTTCATCTTCGATGTCACAGAGAACCACCCATATAGATATATATAAGTATAAATTGATGAATCGGTACTTATGCCGACAAATTCTTACGGAAATTATAATAATTCCACCGAAAATTCAACCATGTATCGGTACTTATGCCGACACACAAAAAATCGGAAAATTAGCTTTGTGAGCCCCGCTTTGACGTTATAATATTAATGAAGGATTGAAGTTATAACGTCTTTCGAGATGCCGGAAGGTTATAACTTCAAACCTTCATTAATATTATAAGGTCAAAGTGTGCTCCGAATGAGGTTATAACTTCAATCGTTCATTAATATTATAAGGTCAAAGTGTGCTTTTTTATCCGTGAGGGGCATATAGGTATTTGGTTTATTGGTTTTTTATGCATTATTCTATCAATTAATATTCTCCCCCTCATATCTGAGTCGTTACATGTTTTATAACCTCAAAACACCAAGATAACACGTAGTGTCACCATAAGTACCGATACTGATGTTTATATATATATATATATATATATATATGGTAAGGAACGAAGGTCTCCCTCGAACGTAGGTAGCGGCGTCAAGTGGCTTGGTGATGTCCCGCAGACATGGATGCATATGCGTTCAGAGCTCGATGATTGCCAGATGTCGAAGTCGTAGTTACTTGACTAAGGCTCGTAAATAAGTGTGATGCGTCTCGATTCCCGAATACAAGATCTCTCTCGACTTTGAATGTATATGTTTTGAAAGTCCGAGTAGAAGACCTTTCCCTCGGATAAAAATTAAAGAGTTAACTGGCAGAGCTTCGCCTCAGGGAAGCTTTAGACGAAAAACTAGAAGTGGCTGTGTCCGTTCTGGGTCCTCTTTATATGCCCTAAAAATCTATGCACCTGTCCTTGTCTTACGCTTTACTTTAAATGGAAACGGCGTAATTAGTTCTCGATTTTTCTGTTTGCACCCGATTCGTAGTTAATACGGAGAATTTACTACTCCCCTTTCATCACTGCGACATTACCCAAAAAGCGGCTTCTTTTACTTGGTTATTTAAATTATTGCTTCCTTCTAATACTCGAGTTTCTAGTCCATGTCTCTCATCACCGACTCTTCTCCAAGCAATGATATTATAGTGCAATATACAGAAACTCTTGTGCAACACCTTCGTTTTGATCTCACTATCGGCAAACTCGCTTATGTGCGTATTGGCTTTGAATAGTATTTTAAACTCTGCGTCTCTTTTTCATTTGAAATGTTCGTAAATTAATCTGTCCCTTAGCTCTATAAATTAGGTTTTTTATTGCTGCATTTACTTAGAACCATTCTGTATCACATTTATTTCGTTCGTTTTCTACGCCGTAGTTTTATTCTATACTACGCAGTACTTTTTACGAAAAAAAATAATATAATTTTCGTCTGCACGCGACATATTTGAGTTTTTCTTTGAGTGCTTCTGTGCTAACAGAACCCGACTCAGTAACCAAACGTCTAACATTATTTATTTTCTATTAATACTCAATTTATTATCGTTCACAGTTCGCAGTTGATTCAAAGGCAATTTTTTTAATATCGATTAGTAGCAAAACAAATATTTTCATGTTAAATTTGTACAAAGATTGAGGTTATGTTCTTTTCACCTGTTTTTTATTATAGGTACGTAGATGACACAATAATGTGCATCCCTGAAAATAAGACAGATAAAGTATTGGATATATTTAATAATTAAAATACACGTCTTTAATTTACCCTTGAAAAAGAAAAAAACGGTGCTATCAATTTTTTAGAGATAGCTTTAATTAGAGACAATTATAGTAAAAAAATAATCAGTAACTGGTAATCACAACAATAAATTAGTTAAATACTTTTTATTAGATAATCAGTAAATTTGTTAACCATAATGTAAGAAAAGAATAGAAAAAATTAAATACAAATCTGATAATAATCATATTCAAGAGAATACACAAAACAGATATTTAGCAACCTTAAGCGTACCTTACTTTCCGAAATTTTATGACAATATATCTGGTTTTATGAAACAGAAGGGTATTAAAGTGGTTCCCGAAATTAGTAATAGCTTGGGTACTGTTGTTGTGACAGACAAGGAAAAAACTGATAAACTTAGTAAAACAAACGTAGTATATAAAATTAAATGTAGCGACTGTGACGCGACATACGTAGGTGAGACGAAAACACAACTATAATGTAGAACAAAAGAAAATATAAATAATAGTAATAAGTCAGGGGTTCAGTATATTATTAACGATCACATAACAAAATATGATAATATTTTTAATTTTAAGAACGTAGAAATGCTAGATCGAGAAAAGATTTGGGGAAAAAGATTGATATCAGAAATGACCCACATTAAATTGGAAAAAAATGCGATTGATGACACAAAAACCTTAGCCAATTTTACAATGGCATTATTAACCAATTCAAATTGTGATCTAAATTGTAATAGTTCTTTTCTTCTTTGAATATACTTTTTAAAACGTAAGCTAATTATTTACAGATGGTTATCACTTACTACAAACCTAATTATTTGATACATATCGCGCGAAAATTTGAATTGTATTTAACTTAAAAATTTACAATCTAAGTGATAAATATAATGAGAAACAATTATAATAAATATCACAATTAACGAGGATTACAAATTTATAAATAATAAATATTTTCTAATAATAATTTTTAATAAATAAACAAATTTTCCTTTGAATCATTTACTTTTTACGAACTGAGTCTAACACCATTCCCGTTATGACTTTCTTGCAATATTTTGTTAATAACATAGTGAGAATCTAGGTTATAATGCGCAGCAATTTTTTCTAAATCTAGCAAGTTTTCTAACTTTGTCGAAGGATCTCCATCGCACACTTTTACATAATAATTACCCCTTCTATGCGAGACCAATTTAAAACTTAAATTATTAACTGCTAGTTTCAATGCTTTGAATGCTCTTCAAGCGGATTAAAATCATATTTACAAGTTACTGTTAAAATTACAGCCTATTCGATGCAGTGATTCCTGAAATATCCTGCGGTAATTCCATTATGGAAAAAATCAGAGTGCGAAGTCTCATAATTACTTAAGATAGTTACGTGACATATAAATTGACCAAAAAATTTTAAATAAAAGTTAATAATAATATAAGTTGTTCTAAAAATTAATAAATGATTTCCACTGTAATAAAAAAAATTATCAATTGTTAAAATTGAATATTGTTTTTCAATGTTAATCCAGGCTGGTCCCCTTGAACCTCATTTGGACGGATTTGTAAGTGGACCTCCCTTAGCCTTACGTATATGTACAGAAAAACTGTCAATAACCTGGCGGGCGTAACCTAATTTTCATGGACCGTCGGAGAGCTATTAACCCAAGTTCATGCAACGGTTTTGTCCAGAATGCGCGAATAAAAATGGCAGAGTTCCCTCAGGAGCCAAAGATTGTGTTCGGAGTAACCCCTTTGAAATTATGTGCACTTTCGAGAATGAGATCTCTGGCCGAAGGTGAAGAAACTGACGAATACCTGACCCTCGGTTAGCCCGTTTGTGTCAGTAGACGTAGATAAAGACGTTGATGGTGATGTGGATTGATTACTTCCAACTTAATCGCTTATAATTTTGAAACAAATAAAGATAAACAATCGAACCAGAAACTCAAAGGAAAGTTAAATTTAAGTAGATATAATTTAAAAAAGAAGAAGCTAAAAGTGCTCTAAGCAAAGTTATGATAAAAATAAGAAATTGAAGATGTTTTAACCAAAATTTAATATTAAAAGTTTATTGGTTCTTTTAGCCGAAAATTCTTTAATTTCTTATTTTCTTCATAACTTTAGTCCAAATAAAGAAATTTTAGGTTCTTTATGTGTTTCGGTGTTATAAGCGATTAAATTGGAAGTAATTTTCATTGAAATTATTATTCGATGTCGAATAACTTTCGTCAATGTGGCCATTGGAAGCAATAACTTGGCTTTCTTTGTATTTCTACATTGCAAAAGATATACCAATGTTAGGATAAGATCCGTTTCCCGGAGGTCATGTACTCCCCTTGTGAGTAAAATCGGTACAGTAGTTGTTGCGGAAGTCCGCTGATTAGTATACGTGGTCCCGTTGCACAGGTGATGACTGGTAAAGGCGCTGCGTCCTTCAATCAACTCTCGAAAGACGCCGCGTCCTATCCTCTTCAATTAGCGAAACGTTTGGAGGAAACAATCAGGATTCCCGAACTTAAATAAGTATCTGTTATTATTTCGAGTACCAGAGAGAGATAGATAGATAGATAGATAGATAATTTATTAACCTGGGGGTATAACCCCAAAAGGTTCAAAGATTACAAAATTATTTACAAAATAATCGCTAATTATACAAACATTATATACATATACATATTTATACGCAGTCGCAAGAAAACATAAATTAATTTTTTGTTTGTTTATTTGTTGACGCTCAGATTTACGAGATTAAACTATTTATAACTAAAGAAATTTTTACAATATAATCAGGAATTAAATTAAGAAATAACGCATCATGCAGTTTGTGAGATAAACTCAGAATAAATTGTACGTATCATCACAGTCGAAAAGCCATTCTCTTAGTAATTTTTTAAAGCTGTTTAAGTTATTTATATTTAAATCGGGCAACGGTGGAGTTATCGCGTTCAGCAAGTAGGATGTATAGGTGACAAATGCACTCCTCCAGGTTTCTGTCCTAAAGGGCGCAATTACCAAAGGCTTGGCAGGTAGACGTGACGATTGTCGAAGCCCAGTGCAAGAATTTACAAGTTTAAAAGTATCATATAGATATGACGGTACGCCTGAGCTCAACACTTTAAAGGTCACCACACTCGCCAGAAATTCGCGGCGCCGCGCGACGGACATCCACCCCAGTTCCCTTCTAAAAGGTGTTACATGATCACGCCAGCCAATACTGCCATGAACAAACCGCACGCACGCATTCTGGGCTCGTTGCAAGAGGAGATTCTGATCCCTATTAAGGGAGATGTAAACTGCAGCTGCATAATCGAAATGAGGAAAAATGAGCGCCCGCACCAACAAAGATCTAACCTCTCTTGTTAAAGCATTTCTGAATTGTCTAAGCGAGCGCAGACCCAAAAAAAACCCTTTGCCTAACCGCAACGATATGTTCACTCCAACTTAAAAGCGGGTTCAAAATGATGCCCAGGCTTTTGACCTTATTTTCATAAGGAATGAATGTACCATCGACAACTATACAGGGCAAGCTTTGCAAATCAAAGGTATCGAGGTATGCCTGACTCCCGAAAATCATCGCCTTAGTTTTTTGAGCATTAAGGTAAAGACCGTTTGAAGAGGCCCACCGTGAAACCACCGCGACATCATTATTCAACAGCTCGAGCGCAGAACGAAAACGGGCGAGTCTCTCATGATGTTTGCCAGGTGAGAAGGAGAGGTAGATTTGTGTATCGTCAGCAAAAATTAGATGACGAGTATGCCTCAGATTCTTCGAAATGTCGTTTATTTAGAGAGAGAGAGAGAGAGAGAGAGAGAGAGAGAGAGAGAGAGAAATTGATTGATAACAGTTTTATTGTTGCTAAAGTAAAAACGACCGAATAGCAATAAGAATTACAATTTCTATTAGAGAGAGAGAGAGAGAGAGAGAGAGAAAGAGAGTGATTGATTGATTACCTTTACCGGTTACTAGGGATAAAAACCTCGAGAACTTTAAAAGAATACATTTTGAATAAATAAATAAATACATAACATGAAAATTTAGAATAATAATAATAAAATGAGATAACTAATAATTAATAAATAAATAAATAAATAAATAAATTAATTAATTAGTAAGTTGAAGTTTAAAAGAATAAAATGAAAAATATTAAATATCATACAAAATAAATAAAAGTTACACAGAATAAAATAAAATAAAATAAAATAAAATCACAAATAGATAAAATTCAGCAAGATTGTCAAAATGTGTACAAAGCTAATAAATATATAAATAAATAATTACATGTTGAAAGTGATAAGACGGTCAGATCAGGACGCTCGACTCTGGCCATCTATGCTGTCTGGTCGAGTCCAATCCATTGACTGAATAGTAATTTTTCAAATCAGGCGATAGAGGCTGTGATTACAAATGATGTATTAAGAGCCTCAATACGAGGAGGAAGGAACGTGAGGAATTTGAGAGGATGACGAGAGAAAGTGCGAGAGACAGATAAGGCGTTGCCAGGTATGATCAAATGATCTGCATCATGAGTAATACACTGTATACTCAATTCCAAATCAGCGAGAAAGAACGAGTGATACACCTGGGCGTCATCAGTAAAAAGTATACGATCGCTGTTTTCCAGGCCACTAGGCAGATTACTTATAAAAATGAAAAATAGTATTGGCCCCAAGACACTACTCTGAAGTACTCCCGAATTTATCTGGAACCAGTCAGATGCTCTACCATCCTTGTCAACCACAGCCTGTGTACGGCCCACCAAGTAGCAATAAAACTAGTTCAGTACCTTTTGAGAGCAGCCTATATTATAAAGCTTATTTAAGAAAGGATAGTGAGGCTCAGTATAGATCGCCTTTGAGGAGTCGAACAGGACTAGAACCATGATCTTGCGAGAATCAATCGCTCTTCGAATATCATCAATAACACTGGGTACTGTGATCCCTGTAAAACTCTGTTTGGCGTGATATAAGAAAATTGTTGCTTTCAAAATGGAAAGTGAGCTTCATGGATCAACCGCTTGAAGATTTTAGATAGCTCTCAAAGCATCGCAATAGGGCGCGTGTCAGACCACGATTCAATCCTGCTCGACTTCGAAAGGGGGACTAAGAGTGTACGCTTCCAAAATTTTTATCATTTTCACTGAAACTCCATCTACACCCACTGCCTTAGACGAGGCCCCCGAGATAATCTTTTGTACTCCCCTAGTGGTGACAGGGGAAAATTGAAATAGCGGAGAGGTTACAGACAAGTGATCCAGTGAAATGAGGAAGAAGTCAATGAATTCAGGTGAAAGCGACGGAATACTGTTAGAGATAGAGGCGTAGTGCGCGTTAAGTTGATGAATAAAGAAGAGTGTTAGTGGTATGGTCGAGGTCTGGCAGCCAAGCCCATAATTCTAAGGTTTTTCCATTTCTGAGACGAATCACAAATATGCCTATCAGTCAGGTATTGATATTTTCTTGTGTCAAGAGTATTGAAAACACGGCTGCGTAGAGATTTAAAATTTTAATAGTCCGTAGGCAGACCTGAGTTTTTAAATTTATTATAGGCAAAATTCCTTACCCTTATGACAAGCCTTATCTCAGGTGTAACCCAAGGTTTGAACAAGGGCTTCACAGTAATCAGTATTTTAGGTGCCAAAGAATCGAAGGTGGAAAGGATAGAATTATTAAGATGATAGATGATATTGGTCAGGTGGTGAGGAGGATCCGAGTAAAAAATAGATTAGTGTTGATAGGCGTCAAACGAAGAGTGGGTAGTGATGAATGGAAAGGAGTGACTATAAGAAGACGAAAATAAATGAGTTGTGTAGAGTTGATCGAGTCTTGGGAGATTATTTACAAGTGAGGGCGAGGAAGGATGCACCTGTGTGAATATGGAGGTGAAGGATGGCGGAATCCATGTAGATGCAAATAATGAGACAAGATCATGGAGGTTAATCCCCTGAAGATTACGTGATCAGAACTTTTTTACCCTTGATGGTAAACTAATAAGGTTCAGTGAAAGTTCAATGGCATCATCGCTAGTAGCAAAAGGCTGACATACATCATGGCAGCCGCGCCGTGGATGTTTTTTATATTTATGTTGAAATTGCCTGTGACAACAACATGATCATGCAAATGACTTACGTCTAGTATGACCGCTAGTAATAGTGACAGACAATTACCAGACAGCTGCAAAATTAAAAACGCTGTAGTATGTGACGTGGTATTCGTGTACCCGGTGATTTTAATTAGTTTTTATAATTAAAATTGACCGTTGGGCCGCGTTGCCCAATACCGCGCACACAATTAATTTATTTGTTTTTCCGAACTGCGGCTGTCGCCAGGAACGCGAGTTCGCTGGGACGTACGGTATGGAGGATTCGGGCGATCCTCCTTGCCTCGACACGATTTATAAAAATTAAACGAACGTCGGCGGGAGCGGGGAGAACAATAAACACTCACAATTAAAATATAATAATATAAATATTTATTTTGATTAATTATTTAACAAAAGACCATCCAGGCCGTGTGCCGCGACAAAGGTTATTTTCGCGCGGGCGGAAGTATCGGGAGCCAACCGGATCGAGATCCTCGCCTGCGGTTGACTTGACCCCGATCTCCGCTATTCGGGTACCGGCGTACCCGAATACACTCTCGATGTACACACACACATACACTCGGGGTAAGGGGGGAACGCGCGGTAATATAAATGAAACTTACCGGGATGCGCCCCGTGATTGGCCCAGCCGATCCGTGTCCCTTTGTCCTCCTGGGCAACGGAGGACCGACGTCGGCTGCGGTGCTGAAAGGCGGCCCTGTGCCGCGGCGAGTGTCCCGCGAACCGCGTCCACACTCACTTACGCAGTTCCCGTCCTTATCACACACCAGGTCACTCGCGGCTCACTCACGAGGACGTTCCGGGTTGATGACCGATGGCTCTGCGCCTCACGCGCCTTATTAGCCGTAAACACTATATTCGGCACCGGATAGATTTTTGTCGGCCTCGAGCGGCGGATCGGGACGTACTGATTAGGCAATCGCCTATTTTTCCGAAAAAGGGATGAGAGTGGGAAACACGCACACACATACACTCTCGCGCTCTCATCCCTACGTACTATTGCGCGCGTAATTGTACACTTGATTTCTGTAAACAAATAAGTGTCGTCGGTTGGCCTTGACATACGAATGGCTCCGGTGACTTACAATTCGCGAATTTAAATATTCTATTCGTCGTGAATAGATTGTGTGACGATTTCCGTCACAAGTATTAAAATATACTGGGTTATAGTGAGAGACCACCTTAATTTTATATTCCTCGCGGACGTAAGACGCCACTTCCCCTCCCTCCTTACCAACTCTATCAAGTCTGGAAATTACATAACCTGGGGGGCGTACTATATCTGAAGTGTCACGATCAATCTATAAAAAATGTGTTTTAAGGCGATTAATATTGATGTGGAAAATGATTTTGTTTTAAATGAGAAATGACAAACTCAAGCAGCGTGATCTCATTAAGGGTGACCACGTGGGAGCGAGGGAGGGCGATGCGATCAGATTCAGAGTGAACCCAAATAAAAGGTCTATCCCTCACCTCACGCATAAATACATTAAAGTTGACAATAATAGGTCTCGCGTAGCCTAGTTTAGTCGATTTCCGAAGCGCTTTTGTCCATAGTTCGGCGAGGACAGCCGAATGACTATTCCCTTCCTGTATAGTGAATGAGTCACCACTAAACTTTGTGCTATGTCCGGTTGCTTCGTACCTAATTCTTAGTATAGGCAGTCGACGGGCGGAAGCCAAAGAGCTGAGTTGACAGGAGAGCAAGATTTTATGTATTAAAGACCCGCTGTGTAATTTCAAAATCACTAAGGCCATTGTTATCGTGCGGGAGACCCAGCAATACAATTTCACAATTGTTCCTCTCGAATCCAGGGCCACCGCCTAAGACACAATGCAATTATCAAGTCGATATATGAAAGCGAAGCCGTGGTAGCCTCAAGAGTATTATCCATATCTTTGATTTCTGTAAAACGTGTGTTGGACGATGCCTCTACCTGATCCACGCGTGTATGAAGTTGCTTTATCTTGATTTTTACCTCGTCCACTTTCGATTCAACGCGCTTTGTAAATATAGTAAAGTTTTTCGAAAAGTTGCGTATGATATTACCTTCAAAATTACGCACGAAATGTTCGAATCAAGCCGCAGGAGTAGTAGCCACCGCGACGGCTTCGGAGTTCAGGCTTGGCTCATTCGAATTGGACGAGAAAGGAGAGGTACCGCGAGGTTGCTTAGCAACGTGCGACAATGTTGTTGGCTTGTGTTCGTATTCGTCAAAATTGCAAAAATATTCTCCTACATAGTTTGATGGTTGGTATACATTTTTAAAGGCTAAAAAGGTTAATAGTTTCATAGATATTAAAAATAATATCTCGTATTTTGTACATCTTATGCACATATTTGAATTTAAACTTTTCATAAATAAAAAATGGCTAGTACAATGAAATCAACATCATTCTTTTATATTAATATAAATAAACAGTGCGAAACAACATACTACGTTTTTCAATAGGTAAGATAAATAATTTTATATAAGATTTTAATTTTAGATAAGATAAATATTAGTATTATTTTATTTACTCATAGGTCCTTGGCCAGTAGTTTGATTTTGACTTCCTGGTCTTCCAACCATTACATTTCCGCTTGGATTTACTGGCTGAATCAATGTTACTGCATCAGACTTGCAAAAAACATAAATATATCAAATTTAAATATAAAAATACAAGTGCAAATTTAATATTAAAATATTTAACCGATGCAATTGCAGAGTAGTGGGAACCAGGGTTGCAAATAATTACTTATTTTTTTAATTAAATACTCCATTTAATTCATAATTCTTTTTTGATTTATGATTTAAATTCGCCTTTAATTCACAAATCATTATAAATTTTTTAATTAAACTCATCCTAAATTCACAAATTATTTTTAATATAGTTTAAATTATTTTCTTAATATTATTAACTATTATCTTATTATATATTATGTTGAAATATATTATAATATATTATAAATTTTATTATCTTAATATTTTAGAGATTAATTAAAAAATCAAAAATGATTGAAAATTAAAGGCGATTTTAATTCATAAATCAAAATTGATTTGAATCAAAGGCGAGTTTAATTCATAAATCAAAAATAAATTATGATTTACACATTGGTGCAATAAATTTTTTTGCAACCCTGGTGGAAACAGACCTCGGCCGAGCAAGAAAGTTAAGCAGCACAGAGTGCAGTTAGTACTTGGATGAGTGAATTCTCGTCTACTTTCGGGATCGGTTAGGTGTTTTTACTTTTCACATCATAAACCGGAGGTGTAAAATGTTATGTTTCAGTGTTAAAGCCGTCTACGGAGGAGGTTTTCTTGCAGGATATTTATCCCACTGGGATTGGTCACAAGTTCTATTTCCTCTACAAGCATAACACCGGGTGCATGCAAAGGCAGTGGGAGGGGAAACATGCAAAAGAAATGTAAATAAAGATGTAGGATATAAGTGTATACGTGGAAGCTACCAATTTGTTTACACTAAAATATGCATGTATAATTTCAAACGATTGATTCAAATACCTTTAAACCTTTTCCATTGCCTATTGCGTAGACAAGCATATGTGTATCTGCAGAACAGTTGCTTTGAACTTGAGTAGAGCGAGAGCTTGTTTCACTTTCCCACTCTTCTCGAGCTTTATTCGCAATATCCCATATATGATTAATCACCTTATTGTATTGAGTGACTTGCTTCTGAAAAACAAATATTATATATTTCAAATATGGCGACTAGTGAAATATGTGATGAATTAGTATTTATTCGCGATATGTATAACGTATGGGAGTATTTAAGAAAAAGAATCCACCGAGCGTACGTATTCTCTTCAACTTGTTCACAAATAAACCTTTGACGTTTGAAAAATAATCCCAAGTTACGAATCGAAATACTTTTTTCACACCTTTTGAATACAGCTATTATTTTAGTCCTAAAACCAGAGGTGGGCAAATGGTAGAATTTCGTTACTGCGTTACTTTTCCGAAACTGTATTTATAATACTTTTATTTGACGATACTTCTATGCGATACAGTACCGACCGAAACAATACATTTTTAATATCGATCGTCAATACGTTTAGTAAAGTAATGTACAGAATTGAATATGTCAAATTATAATTTATTTACAATTTATTCACAGTTAGTTATATTTTTTATTTTCCTTATTATTAATGATCAATGATGATGATGATAAATTTTAAAAATATATTGAATATAATACAATTGTATCGAGAAACTACCACAGCCAATTCATTAATGTAATGTTCCGAAATTAATACATTTTAAGGCTACGATTATGTTTAATTACCACAATTTTTTTCATTTGACTGAATAGATTCAAAGCTATAAATAATAAAAATTTTATCTAATATATAATGCCCGATATCTTCGCTAATCATAAATCTTTTTAGCTGAAAAACTATACAAATCATTGTAAGCATTAAGAAGATGTTTTTCCAAAATTTCAAGTTAATTGATAGATTTTTATGACTGATTGTGCTTTAATTGAAAACTCAAAATTTTAATTTTTCTTTATCAAAAGCTTGTATATAGAATTACTTAAACTTTGTACATTATATAACCACTATTATGTTCTATTACTATGACTTTTTCAACACATGCGATTAATTAGTTCTAGAGCTATAAAAAATTCAGAAAAAAATCGGATTTTTTTATAACTTAAAAACTACTAGAGATTATTTGAAAAACTCGAATTGAGAGCGAAGATTTTTATTCTCTATGAAGTGCATTTAATTTGATTTGAAAATGTTAATTGCAATATGTAAATTTTTCAAAAATTTCATATTGACTATAAAACAAAAGCGTATTTATAGATTCAAAAACAAATGTTTTTCCCAAATCCAGAAATTACAAAATTAACTGTATACCCAACCCGTGAGATATGTATAAAGTAGTTTGAAAAATATGACGGTATACGTACAAACGCACACACATACACACACATTTCCATATGGACATTTGCTAAAAACATGTAATTTAGAAAAGATATTGTCACGTAGTATCTCATCCTGATATCGCGTATAAGTTATTTATTTAATTACAGGGAAAGTGGCTCCGAACAACTCTTCTATATTTTTTTTTATATATATTTTAACGTCGCTCTTTTTATGCTCACAATTCGGTGCTAATCAGCGACGGAGGTCATACGATGTCTTGGTGAAGAAAGCACTTGGTGAAAATACATTCTCCAGTGGTGCTTGTATCAATCGGCCGGAGCCGGGAATCGATATGATCTGAGATTAATATGATATTAGTTATTATAGCAAGAAAGCCAAACAATATTCATAAAATACTCACAGAGACCAGAATTTTCTCATCAAAACAGCAGTTGCATCTCCCTTCATTTTTATATACTATGTAATTAATCATGATGTTAACACTAATAACACAGGTCAACATGGTTTTGTTCTAAGGAAGTGAAGTGTCGTTTCCAAAATAATTTTTCATGTAAAATCCGAATCCGGGGTCTGAATTGCTCTATCACGTCAGGATTTTGAGATATCCTAACCTAACAGTGCGAAAATCGCGATTTTTGGCTATATTTGAGGTTATGTAGTATAATTATAATCTTTTTTCTCAAAAAACAAGCAATGGTACCTTAACGTGTAAGTCTTAAGCTGATATCGTCGTTCCATTTCTTTTGCATCCTGATGAAAATTCAATTGGTTCAAAAACGATCTAAAAGTAGTCTACCTTTTTACTTTCTATATATTTTGACGTAGTTTAGTAACAGCAAATTTCTTAGAGTAAGGACACTATGTACAGAAAGTTTTAATACCCAAACTGATTCCTGAATATCTTTAAGAGGATGTAAATGGGTGTGACCGTTAACAGCGCTCTAAAAGTAATCTTACTTCTGACTTTCAGAATATTTCAGTACAATTTCATCGAAAGGAATTTATTACTATAAGAAAAGAAGTACACAAAGTTATGTCACGCAGACCCATTCCTAAGCACCTTAAATAGTATGAAAATGAGATGAAAAGAGGATAAACATTAAAGAACGGTTTTAAAGTGTCATAACTTTTGTCCTTTCACATAATTTCTTTTACCTGTGTTCACTAGTATAAAAATATAATATACATCAAATCGGTTGGGGCCTTGTGAATTTGGGGTTCGTAAGTATGTAAATTGAGTCCCAGAATAGTTTTATTATGTAAGGTTTTTGAAAAATCCTAACTAAAAGGTGCAAAAAAAATATTCAGTTAAATTAGGATTTATGTTCCATTGTAGATAATTTTTTTTAAAGGTGTTATGTCATTACAACGTAGAATTCTTAGTATTTTTTTTCAATCGAATAACGTTTATTGACACAAAGTGACTTAAAACTAATTTTAAATCACAAATTGACTTCAAATTCATAACTGCGATGTGTGAGTAGTAATCGGTATATAAAGCTATAATCCTGCAAACTAGACTACAACATTCCAGGAACTGTTTTGATATTAAATTTTTTGCATCTGCATAAATCAGTCGTTGTCACGGCTAGTTCTCTGGTGGAAATTTTTTCAGCGAGAACCTCTTCATCAGTCCTCGTCATTCATTTTTACTACTCTGCTTGTAGTGTATTTTCTTCTTATGGAAAAATCAGTTGGTTTTACGTTTAGTTGTACCCTAACATTTATTTCATTTGACTATGGAATCTCGTAAATGTTTGAATGACCCTAATAAATTTTGCTACATTTGTGGTCATTTCACGTTTGACAAGTAAAAGGTGGATATTAATGAAAATATTAAGAGCCATTACAAGAGCTACTTTAATATACCAATTTCTCATCAAGATAAAGCTTGAATTCCACATGTTGCTTACGGGTCATGCGTTGCGGCATTAAAACGTTGGAATAATGCTACGACTGTGGTGCCACCGATGCCTTTTAAAACACCTATGAGTTGGCATGAACCTTCCAGTCATGATGACTGTTATTTCTGCTTAACTAAAATTTTTGGTTTCAACAGTAAAAATGCTAATAAAATACAATATCCAAATGTTAAAAGTGTAACAAAAAAAAATGCCTTATGATTCTCATGATAAACCTCCAACTTCTACATACAGCTGAAGATGATGAGTGTTCTTCAAATGATGATAAAACTGACTCTGAACCAATTCTTTTTGATCAAGCTGCACTAAATGACTTAGTTAGAGATTTAGGCTTGCCTAAAGATAAAGCGGAGCTCCTAGGTTCACGACTAAAGGAAAGAAATCTTTTTGCCGCTGAAACTACTTTTTTATGGTTTAGATATCGGGAAAAATCATTAATAGAATTTTTTTTAAAGGAGATGATTATGTTTACAGTAATATTGATGGCTTAATGCAAAAATTAGGATGTACGATCCTAAAAATTGGAGGATATTTATTGACTCATCCAAGAGATCCACTCATTCTGTATACGTAAAAGAATCATATGAAAATGTAAAAACTATTCTTTATGCAACTGATTACAAACATCATAACTGGAAAGTCTGTGGAGATTTGAAGATTATATTTATGCTTCTTGGACTACAGTCAGGTTATACAAAATATCCGTACCTTATATGTTTGTAGAATAGCAGAGATAAAAATATGCATTACGTTGAAAAAGATTGGCCTCTCCGTAATTCTCTTAAAGCTGGAGACCCTAACGTTCTCCAAAACCCTTTAATTGATAGCAAAAAGATTCTACTACCTCCACTCCATATAAAACTAGGACTTATGAAGCAATTCGTAAAGGCACTTGACAAAGATGCCACTTGTTTTAAATACCTTATAGATAAATTTCCCAGTTTGATTGATGCGAAAATAATAGAAGGTATATTCGTTGGACCACAAATACGCCAATTCATAAAAACAACCGACTTTAAAAATGTGCTGACTTCCGTTGAAAAAAATGCTTGAACCAGCTTCAAACAAGTTGGAAACCGATTTTTAGGCAATAAAAAAGAAAGTGATTATAAGAAATTAGTCAAAGATATGCTTGAAAACTTCAAGAAGTTAGGTTGTAACATGAGCATTAAATTACACTATTTGCATTCTCACTAAGATTGGTTTCCAGAAAATTTAGATCATGAAAACGAGGGACAAGGAGAGAGTTTTCATTAGGATGCAAAAGAAACGGAACGAGGGTATCACGGAAAATGGACTCCATCCATGTTGGCAGACTACTGTTGATCTCTTCAACGTGATGAGCCACATGTCCAACATAAAAAAACGACCTATCACGAGAAATTTAGAAGATAAGCAAAAAGATTTCATAAGGATGAATATACTGAGAGGCAAGGGGACTCACGTTAAAAAAGCACCTCGAGTGTATGTGTGTGTAAGACCTCGGGAGTGTTCGGGTACGCCGATACCCAAACAGCGGATATCGGGGCGAAGTCAATCGCAGGCGAGCATCTCGATCCGGTTGACTCCCGATATTTTCGCCCGTGCGAAGAAAATTGTCGCGGCAGAAGGCCAGGATGATCACCTTTGTTAATTATTAAAAATAAATGTTTTTATTTTTTATTTTAATTAATTTGTTACTTATTGTGTTCTTCCCGCTCCCGCCGACATTAGTTTTATTTAGTTTAAATCGCGTCGAGGTAAGGAAAATCGCCCGAATTTTCCACACCGTGCGTCTCAGGAAACGTGTTCCTGGCGACATCGCCGGCATCTTCAAGGATAACAAATCAGTTGTGCACGCGGTATAGGGCAACGCGGTCCAACGATTAATAATTATTAAAATTAATTATTATTATAAAATCACCGGATTAGCGATTACCATGTCACATTTTAAAATGTGTTATTCATTAGATAATAATCACTTATTCATATTGTGAAACGTGATAGAAGGTTTCGTCCCTTCTAGGACATTGTCACTGAATAAATGATTATTAATATTTAAAACACTGTTTTAAGCTTATTAAGGCTCTGATTAGAGTGTGATTATACCTCACTACTCGTATCATGAGATTAGATAGAAGGTATATTCCCTCCTAAATCTTCCTTATGGAATAGTGAGTGTTGATCATAACATTGAGGATAGATCAGCGCGTGATTCTAACTTACTCTTTGTATTGTGAAATGAGATAGATCGTTAGTCCCTTTTAAGGAGGTACCGTACTCGATTATTACCGACCGAGTCACATGGATACATTATTACACTTAATGAACATATTATGGTTTTATTTGCAAAACGCAAATACAGAAGCACTAGATAACCACATAATACGCATTTATATGAAGTTTGAAGTGAATATGTGAAGGACACCCTAAAAAAGTTTGCACGGAAAAAATAGTAATTTTTCCGTGCAGAAATTTCTTAGGATGTCCTTGTTGTATTGACCTGGAACTTTGTAGACAGTCATATTATACCATTATCTAGTGCTTCTGTACTTGGGTTTTACATAATATTAACAAAAAAAAAGTTTATATTACTGATATAGTTTTCTTAGTACCACTTTCGACTTTGTCTATACTTTGTATTGTATACTTAGGGTGGAAGCACATGCGGAAATGGTTGTTGGAAGATGGCGTTAAATATCATATTTCATATACCGGCCATACATCAATAACAGACATATAATAAATGTCATGTTAATGTATTGTAGAATGACGAAATTCTTAACTTTTTAATTCGGGAAAACAGTGGAAAACAAAGACGACAGAAAAAGCAAAATATTTTGATTTAGAGTCTATGGCGGCTGGCTTGCATACTCGGTATCTCTTTCATTCACATCATTGAGAGTGAAGCTGACTGAAATAAGCTCCCTGAACTTCGAAAATCCGGCAATTCAGCCAGAGATAATCCGGGTCGATTGTATTCAAGTTTTAAAAACTCAAATCCGAAACCTAATTGTTTTAACCTAGCAGATAATCTTAGAATAGCTCATATAAACATAAATAGACTCAAATCACACTTTAATGAACTTGAAGTCTACTGCCATGATAAACAGTTCGATATTTTAGCAGTGAATGAAACGTTTCTTTATGAATATGATAATGATTCCCTCATTGGCATCGAAGGATATAACTTTTTTAGATTGGATAGAATTGGAAAGGAGGGAGGCGGCGTCGGAGTATATATTAAAAAAGCATTTCCGACCAATATTATTTGTAACTCTGATCCGAATTTTCCTAATACACCAGAATATCTTATAATTGATACTCGAATTGAAAATTTCAAACTCCTTTTTGCAGTAATCTACCGTCGTCCCCATGCTGCCTTCCCTATAAATTTCTTCGACCATATTGCTCAATTCCAACATCAATTTGATTTTGCCGTGATTACTGGTGACTTTAATATAAATATGCAAATTACTAACTCTGCCTCAAAATTTTTATCTGATGCTATTGAGTCATCTGCTCTTTCATTAGTTCCTTCGCTTTGCTTTCTGGCGAGATAGAATGGCACACACCTGGATCGATCTTTTTATTATTAATAGCGTAGATATTATAAAGTGTTCAAATTAACCCTTAATCTGTCTAAACATAAATTGCCTTTGACGCTATCTTCTTTTAGGAATTTGCACTCAATATCACTGCAAAACTTAAAACAATCATTCTCTCAATTTTTAGAGTTTTTTGAAGCAAAACCCACAGTCGACCCATTTTTCACTAATCTCGACGATCAAGTAATTCAGTTAAAAAATGCCCTGATTGCTTCATACGACAAGCACTCTCCCAAAATTACTAAACCCTTTCCGGCTAAAGCCACGCCCTGGGTTTCCACTGAAATTAGGCAACTAATGCACCAAAGAGACAAGGTGTATAAGGTAGCCAGACTTACGTCTCACCTTAGCGCAATATCTAAATTTCGACTTTTAAGAAACCTAGTCTCTAATAAGATCAGCATCTTCAAAAATAAATTTATAGAGAAAAGAATAGAATCAGCAGGAAGTGTGCGACCCAGGTGGCGAGTTCTGAGGAGTCTTGGTCTTTCCCAGTATTCTCTGCCATCTCCTGCTTCACTCTTTCCTCTTGACGATCTTAATTCATTTTACTCGTCCATTGCCTCAGCTGCTCCATCACTATGTGACATTTCATTAATTAACACTCTAAACTTACCTTTCACTTCAAATTTAACCTCAACTTTTGAATTTCATTCTATATCTATAAGAGAGGTGGGCAGCATGTTCAGAGATTCCAGCTCGAAATCAGCGGAAGTAGATAATATATCTAGAGCTATGCTTAAACTTCTTTTGCCCGAAATTCTTCCAATTTTAGTTCAGATCATTAACAAATCCCAGGCTTAATAAACTATCAATCAATCAATCTCTATATATATCTCGCTCAACCAGAGTACGTACCTGCATGCGCACATGCATCATTCGGATCACCACTAACGAACTTCACACGGCTCGGGTGCCGTTGCACGTTTACCAATGTTACTCGGTACGGAAAACGCGAAAAATTGTCAACCGAAAGCCTACGCGGCCAGCTCGCGCATTGGATAGTCGAGGGAGCCGGTCGCGTAGGGTATACTCGTCGAAGTGTAAGGCTAGAAATCGTTTTTTTTTTGGAGGGGGGGTAGCACGATTTAAATATCTATCTATTACTGAACAAAGTAACAATGAACTTTTCGTTATTGATAAATTTCAAATATTATGTATATTAATTATTTACTAATTAATATTATTTATTCATAATTATTGTTTTATTGAATACTATACATCAATAGCATTTAGATATATTTGTTGAAACGAAAAAGAAAATGAATCAATAAAGACATTTTAAAAATCGCAAAATGGCAATAATATTTATATTGTTTATTTAATAAAAAAATAATTATACTTGGTTATTGTTTAATACAAAACCAGATATCTATAGACTTAGATATATTTGTTAAAATGAAAACAATAAATAATAATTAATACCCGTTTCAAAGAGCAAAAAAGTACAAATAACGGATCACCGTCAATGCTCTCAAACGTCAAAGCTCCTGCGAATCAGAGAGCAGTATCACTTGTCCGCTCCCACCAATTGCGCAAGAGATCGGGGAGAAAGGATGTACGGAAGAGGGGATAACGATAAATTATTATTATTATATATCAAGAAGCACATGTAGTTGAAATGTTGCCGTGAGGGAGAGCTAAAGTCATGTAAATATTTACATCACAGAGAGATTTATATTTTATATTAAATTGTAACCTTATTTCTTTCTTTCTGTAACTAATAATTACTTTTTACTTTTTTTCTACATACAATAACTATTTTTTAAGCAGAAAAGTTAAATAAATATGTATTATTTTGTTTACATTATTTAAATTATAATATTTTTATTTATTCTTTAACTCAATTTTATTCTCTAACTTCATTTAGAAAAACGTATTTGACGTATTTAACGTAATTATAATATTTCTATTTATTAATCAGATATAAGTGTACTCCAACAAAGTACGCTGATACTTTTTTGAAATGCATAAATGAAAATAAGGTTAATTTAGTGGATAATCTATTTTTTTCTATCTTTACAGTTATTTGTTCATTATTTATTTTTTTATAAAATCAATACATGTGTTTATTTCCTTGACAGGTGTAAAATTCATTTTGATATTGTAACGGTTTTGCTATTATTTAATAACAATAAATAAAATATTATAATATAAACTTAATAATAACAATTAACTACCGTTAAAATAATAGTCTCATTTACACGATCGGCCGCTCAGTAATAATACGACTATAGTAAGCCGTATAGGCGGAGGCGGCGGTAATCTTTATTTAGCGAAACGCGAGAAAAGAGGGTAAACAACTAAATAAACAACAATGCAGTATTTAATTAATAACAAAAATAAATATATTCGGAAAAAAAAATAACACAGGCGCGTCGCAGCGCGCGAAACGCAGGTCGATATATACGCGAGATAAATAAAGAGAGAAAGAGAGAGAGAGACTACAAGACTGGCACTTACAGTGCGTGAGCCGCGATCGATGATTAAACAACCAGGTGAAGTCTGCGAAGTCGCTACCCTTTAGCTTCCTGGGCTGCGTCGTCGCCAAACAAACTAATATAACTCCACTGGATCACCAGCACAGCACCAGGATCACAAGCACGGGGCGATCAAAATATGAGAGAGAACAAATAACAAGGTTTCTCACGACGGTTGAGATTAATCACACGACGGTTGAATTTAATCTCTCGGCGGTTGAGATTAGTCTCTCGACGGTTGAGGTTAGTCTCTCGACGGTTGAGATTAGTCTAAGTGCTCTCGCACTTATGAACCGAAAACTCTCTCTTTCTTTCCCTACTTTTACCTTTACGAAGGTCCGCGAAAATCGCCGAAAATCGTCGAACGTCGACCTGTAACATCTGTAAATATTAATACACAGGCTAGACAGAGAGAGAGAGAGAGAGAATGTAACGAGCAATGTAATATAATCAAATATTACATTGATTCGTTACAATATATTGTAAACTTATATATAGTATATTTTATTAACATTAGACTTTCACATTTTAAATATGTTTATTTATTATTAGATGTATACCGTTAACTTTCTGAAGTTGAGATTATCTTTTCGAGAGTAGTTTAAACACCTTACATAATGGTATCAAAATTCGCAAGCATAATGTAAAATCATATTTTTGCCCTACATTATTTATCTTACTACATTTGATATATACAATTTAATACATACAATGTAATTGTTAATTATCCAAAATATAGGTTTTAAGAAGATGTAAAAATACGCAATTATGGTGTAATATCAATGATACTTTGAAAATTGTTATATAATAGTTTAATATCTCTAATTTGACGGACATCATTTTTTATTTAAATAAACATAAAATTTTTTTATTAACAAATAACTACAAAGTTTCTGCAATAGAAAGTATTAAAATTACAATGAAGTAGGAAGTATTTTGTATCTATCATAAACCTAATTTTCATTCAACATTTATATTACTAAATTTTTATCAAAGTTACCGCCCTAAAAATAACTAAAATCAAAATGGAATCAGCAAGTATTTCTGTTGAAAAATAACCTCTTTTTTTAGAAAGGTGTATTCTATACACAATATATTTTATAATTTTTAGTCCTAAAATGTCTTACAGCAACAAATAAGCAACAATATTTATTATAAAATTCATTTCTGCAAAATTAATTTCTCTGTACGTAATAAAACAAAAATATGATATAAATTTGTTCTATTCGTCCACGCAGTTGGTTCAAAAGGAGGCGTTTTTATCGATTTTTAGTGAACTAACCATTTAATTTATTTAATTGGCGACGTTTCGATGGAAGTCCTCCATCCTCATCAGGCTATACCTTTATTGAAACAATCATTTGTTACACCAGCATTTTACAATTTTGCATATATATATATATCTAAATATAATTACTCACTATTTGGTCAAATTAATGCACATATGTGGCTTTTCTCATAATTTCCATAGTATCTCTAATGTGTCGCTCTATAATCAAAAGCAAAAGCAAGTAGCAAAACATCAGTGTTAAAATTTGCACAAAGATTGAGGTTATGTAACTTATTTTACCTTTCTTCTCTGAATCGTACTTATATAACATCATAGAATTTATTTAATAAATAAATAAATAAATAAATAAATAAATAAATAAATAATTTAATAGAACACACAACACCAATTAAGCAAAAAGCAGTCAATATCAATAAAATTTATCAGAAAACAAAATTTGCTAGTCATTATCACAGATAGTTGGTAAAGCTATAATTCAAATTTTTGCGACCCGTCATTATACACTTGTAGTGTGTGTCAATTTGACCGTATTCATGACATAGACGTGTAGCAAAAATTTGAATATTAATAAATCCTATACGAAATGTAATATCATTAATTAACATCAAACTTAAGTCAATAATATTAAAAAAATTCTTTTATAAATACCACTAAAAAAATAATTAATGAACACGTAACCATATAAATATTATTATTTGTACTTTAATATTTCTATAATTTAAAGTTATATTAACATTGATTCATTCATTATTGTCAATTACTGTTAAAAATTTTTTCTTAAAAATTAATAATATTTCAGTCTATATTTATTGCATTTTGTTAAAATATATTTACCATTTACAAATTAAAAATTAAATTTTGATTTTTTCCCAATTTCAAAATTATGCGCGTATGAGTACCCAATTAAATTTATTAATCATAATATAAGAAAAAGAATGGAAAAAATAAAATATAGAACTAATAGCAATAATATTCAACAAAATAAACAAAATAGATACTTTGCAACTTTAAGCGTTCCATATATTCCAAATTTTTATAATAATGTGTCTGGTTTTATGAAACAGAAGGGTATTAGGGTTGTTCCTAAAATTTGTAACGGATTGAGTAATGTTATTGTTAGAGGCAAGGAAAAATTAGACAAACTTTGTGAAACAAATGTAGTATACAGAATTAAGTGTAATGATTGTGACGCAGCATATATAGGAGAGACAAAAAGGCAATTAAATTGTAGAATAAAAGAACACGAATCTAATAGTAAAAAGTCGGGTGTGCAATATGTTATAAATGACCATATAACAAAATATGACCATACATTTAATTTTAAAGATGTAGACGTGTTAGATAGAGAAAAAATTTGGGGGAAAAGACTGATATCAGAGATGACCCATATTAAATTAGAGAAGAATGCCATTAACGTAAAAGATGATACAAAAAATCTTAGCCAATTTTACAATAACATTGTTAATCAACTCAAATTACGGTCCAAATTGTAATAATTTCCTTTCTTTCTTGAACGTAATTCAAAAATAATGCTAGTTATCTACAGATGGTAGATCAATTAGTTCAAATTTAATTACAAGTATTATAATCAGCGCTGTAATCGATTACTGATTAATACGCGCATAATTTTGAAATTGGGAAAAAATCAAAATTTAATTTTTAATTTGTAAATGGTAAATATATTTTAACAAAATGCAATAAATATAGACTGAAATATTATTAATTTTTAAGAAAAAATTTTTAACAGTAATTGACAATAATGAATGAATCAATGTTAATATAACTTTAAATTATAGAAATATTAAAGTACAAATAATAATATTTATATGGTTACGTGTTCATTAATTATTTTTTTAGTGGTATTTATAAAAGAATTTTTTTAATATTATTGACTTAAGTTTGATGTTAATTAATGATATTACATTTCGTATAGGATTTATTAATATTCAAATTTTTGCTACACGTCTATGTCATGAATACGGTCAAATTGACACACACTACAAGTGTATAATGACGGGTCGCAAAAATTTGAATTATAGCTTTACCAACTATCTGTGATAATGACTAGCAAATTTTGTTTTCTGATAAATTTTATTGATATTGACTGCTTTTTGCTTAATTGGTGTTGTGTGTTCTATTAAATTATTTATTTATTTATTTATTTATTTATTTATTTATTTATTAAATAAATTCTATGATGTTATATAAGTACGATTCAGAGAAGAAAGGTAAAATAAGTTACATAACCTCAATCTTTGTGCAAATTTTAACACTGATGTTTTGCTACTTGCTTTTGCTTTTGATTATAGAGCGACACATTAGAGATACTATGGAAATTATGAGAAAAGCCACATATGTGCATTAATTTGACCAAATAGTGAGTAATTATATTTAGATATATATATATATATGCAAAATTGTAAAATGCTGGTGTAACAAATGATTGTTTCAATAAAGGTATAGCCTGATGAGGATGGAGGACTTCCATCGAAACGTCGCCAATTAAATAAATTAAATGGTTAGTTCACTAAAAATCGATAAAAACGCCTCCTTTTGATAAAACAAAAATGTATCTATTTTTCTGCTTTTAATTAAAATAATACTTGCACCACCGTTACTTAAGTGATTCGGCAGTTCATTTTGATCTACTAATATTTTCTGTACGATTTTGAATTGATTGCGAATCAATAATATCAAATATTAAACAAGTGGTGACACTTGATGTGATTGCAAAAACAAATTCTATATTAAATTAAGGAGGATCCCGTTTTGGACGTTCTCCGGTTCCCCGGTTCTCCGGTTTTGAGATGTGACTATTATATTCTTAATTAGAAGATCAGCTTTATGAATCTGGAAAATTTTTTCACAGTTAGACAGGATGGCAAGTAGATTTCCCAGTAGATGATGCGAAGATGACCTCGAGGTCACCCTGATCACCTGGACATCGTCTCCAAGAAGCAACACATTTTTTCTCTTATTACTTTTTACTTTTTACGAAAAATTCTATATTAAATTCAGGAGGATCCCGTTTTGGACGTTCTCTGGTTCTCCGGTTCTCCGGTTTTGAGACGTGACTATTTTATTCTTAATTAGAAGATCAGCTTTATGAATCTAGAAAATTTTTTTTCACAGTTACACAGGATGGCAAGTAGATTTCCCAGTAGATGATGCGAAAATGACCTCGAGGTCACCCTGATCACCTGGACATCGTCTCCAAGAAGCGACACTTTTTTTCTTATATTCAGACATTTTGACATGCAGCTTTCCAGTAGATGATGTCCGGATGACCCATAGGTCACCCTGACCACCTCGACATCGTCTCTAATAAGCGACACTCTTTTTCTCAGATTCAGACATTTTGACATGCAGGCTTTCCAGTAGATAATGTCCGGATGACCTAGATGATAGCTAAATTCTTACTTTTAGGTTTAATTTGATAACTAGCCAAATTGCACGCTTCGCTCGCACTTAAATATTATTGTTAACATAATATTTCTTTACCATCAAATTACAATATAATGTAACATTCAAAAAATCATTTTTTGAAAATTATTTATTAATATAATTTTTAGTATTAGTAATTAAATAAATATTACGATTATATAATTTGTTGGGATAAATCCGTAATAACTAATAAAAGAATGATCATTTTTACTATTCATATCACTAACAATTTTTGTTATTCTCAATAATTAATTCTAATCTTATTATTTACATTAATACCTGATAAACTGTGTATAATTCAAAATAGATCGATTCATATTAATAAATTATTAATTATAACATTCTAATTAGAATTTAAAATACCACATGTACTAGGATGACAAATATGAGAAGTTCAAATAGAAATAACGATTTGTTTTTACAATTTTTGATATTTTGTTTTGTATATACATAATTTTAAATATCGGGGTTTATGACGCCCATGACAGAGAGGGAAGATACGTACTTTAGTACGATAAAAAGAGACAGAAAAGATTATGGAGCCCCGGCTCCATAAACCTGCCATATTAATGAGTGGGAAAGGGATAGGGTTATTGGGATTTAACACTATTGGGATTTGAGGCTCCATAACCCCCTATTTAGAAATGGATATATATATCCCCATTAAAAAATCTCACTGCATATCTCAGATCAAATCCCATGTAAGATCTCATACCAAATACTCACTTCAGCAATTTTTCGTTCATTACACGTTTCAAACCTTTTTCTGTCGATTGAATAACTCGCACTCTATCACTCTCTCCCTCATTCTCTCTCTCTGGCTCTCTACCTCTTTCTCACTCTCCCTCTCTCTCTCAGTCTCTCTCACTTTCTCTGTAACTCATTCTCACTCATTCTCTCTTTATATTTTATATTTTATTTTATATTTTATATTGTTATTGTTATGTTTACTTTACTGTTTTTATTTTTTTATTGTTATTATTTTTACTATTTATTCAATTATCTATTTATATGTTTATCTGTGTATTTATGATCTCATGTTACTTTGTTATCTGTTCTTTAGCGTGATGAGTGTTTTGTTTTGATTACTTTTCTATTTACGCTGTATTTTATTTTATTTCAGTTAATTTTTTACTGCGCGGATTATATTCATATTATGTATACGAGGATTTTTCCCCGTAATACCAAATAAAGATTCTATCTATCTCATTCTCTCTACCTCTCATTCTCTCTCTCACTCACTCTCTAACTCTCTCTCTCACACTCCCTCATTCTTACTCACTCTCACTCTCACACTCACTCACTCTCTCTCTCTCATTCACTCTCGCTCTCTCTCTCTCTCACTTTCATTCTCTCTCTTTTACTCTCATTTCCACTATCTGCCTATCTGACTCTCTATCTCTTCCTCTCACTGTCTCTCTCGCTCTGTTTCATTCTCTCTCACGCCAAGATGATGTTTATCGGACGGACGAACGGACATTATAACTTATCGTTTTTTTAATATCAGTTAATAATTATAATAATAATTCTTAATACATTAACGATTGATTTAACGAGTCACTTATAATTCTTATGCACAACGTTTCGGAAACATTTTTGTCTCCCTCTTCAGGTGCAATCCTTTATTAAATAAAATTTGTGTACAATTAATGTTTATAATCACCTTTGACAATATTAAATTAAACCTGAAGAGGGAGACAAAAATGTTTCCGAAACGTTGTTTATAGGAATTATAAGTGACTCGTTAAATCAATCGTTAATGTATCAAGAAATATACTTCAATACGAGTGAATATAAGAAATATAATAATAATTTTTTTGTCAGTAATATGAAGCATTAACTTATGTAACACATATTTGTCATAAAATATATATCCTTCAAGTATTTTTCGCAAGAATTAGGAAGTTTTTACAAAATCGCTCAAAAAGGTAACTTTAATATAATGTAGATTTGCAGTTATACTCATAGTCAGCGATTTCAAAAACCCCTATATACATAAAATTTGGAATTTTTTTGAGAAAAATTATTTATAACTTTTTTTAAAAAGAATTTGACACTAATGCTTACAACGGCATTCGAAAGAGCAGAAAGAATACTTTGGAAATATGTGTTGATCAATTTTTTGAATTAATTTTTTATCATAATATTTAACGTTCAAGAACGTATTAAAAAAGTGTTCATCTGGGCCGAAAAAGGTTGAGTGGCGCAATTTCGCATTACTTAAGATTATGAACTATGCATTATTATTTAGTATTTATGAATAGAATATTAAATTTATATTAATTATATTTAGTTCACTAAATTAATTTGTTTTTAACCAAAACACTAAATTTTTTATGTTCTTTCAACGATCTACTTCTTACTTTTGATACTTTTCTTTTTTTAAACCTTTTACGCCCAAATTTTTTCTGTTCAAAAATATAGAAATGTATTAATTCCACATTGTTATTTATTAATTAATTAATACAAAAAACTAAGAAAAATCATTTTTCATTATAATCTGTTTCAAAAAAATGTGACTAAAAAATTTATTTTTTTATATTTGCATGTGGTGTATTAGAGCTTAATTGATATATAATTATCTAAAAATAGAGACAAAATATTCTTAAGATATCATATAATAATATGACTACAATATTATAGAATTAAATGTTTTATGAGTATTTCTAAAAACATTTCCGAAAAATTTGTCAATTTTAGTTTTTTACCGATAAAAAAAATTCTAAAAATATTTAAAAAATATTTCTTTTTAATCAAGAAAGTAGACACTATAATCTTTCAATTACGATATTGTGAGTTAAAAAATATTCGTTAGAATATTATTTGCGATTTATCAAATTGTGTTATATGAGAGTAACACAGAGCGTAAAAGGGTTAAATTTATTTGGCTATCCGCACTTTTCTTGCTACCGTTAAGAAGTACAAGTATTCAACTTTAAAACCTCATTTTTACATTAATCTATGCAGAGTTTCTGTACATTGAAGCTTTAATTTAAAAATTGACTTTCTTAAGATAATTTTTACCTAAAGTATTGATATTCGAATTTGCGACTTTTTTGGCCAAAATTAAGTGTTGCGTTACTTTTATTTGCAATACATTTTTTTAAATGAATAAAATACGTAAATTTATAGATTTTTTTGCAGATAATCGTATTTTTGAGCTTGACACCATATTTGGATACCACTAAATCACTGGATCTAGTGGCATACGGCTATAGTAAATAATAAAATGGTGACCACCAAAATAGTCATGTTTGCTCATAATAAAATTTAATAAGGGTACACTTTGCAAATATATTTAAATTATACTAATTAACATACCAGTTTAGTATAGGCATTTATGCTGCCAAATCCAACGATTTAACACGAACTAAATAAGGTATCACGCTCGACAACATGATTACTTGCAAACAATTCTCAATTTTTTCGCATTTTAATTGGCTTAAACAATTGTGTTGCAAAAACGGGTACATATATCGTAAATATGTCCGAATTAAAAAAAACGAAAAAAATTCATCGGAAATGATATTTTTAAATGGATCCGTTGATTTTTCCTTTAAGAAGCAGATCATTAAACGAAAAAAACAATTTAGGGCGTTTTGGTTAAAACTGCTTTTTTATAAATACTATTATTACTAATTTATATTTACAAAAAGGATTCATAAAAAATTTAAAAAAATCTTTTAGAAAAATTAAAAAATTACAATAATTATTAATCAATTCAAATAAATTATTAGAATTATTATTATAACAGTGAATCCTTTTGTAGAATAAACCGTTTTTTATAATGGGTTTGACAGAAGAACAAAAATTAATTGTAAAAGGCACTGGATCATATAGTGGCGATGCTTCTATGTTAAATGATGAGCACATATTCGAATGTAATAACATTCTCAAACTATGTAGTCCATTCAATATGCAAGCGACTATTTTGATTCCAAAACCATATAATATTAAATCAGTTCCAATGAATAAAGAATACATTCAATTATTATTTTCTGGAAATTATGAGAAAGGGCATTGGATTTGTATGTATTACAATAATGGAACGGTATACATTTATGATAGTTTCATTGCTAAATGTTTGCAAGATGAACATAAAATTTACATCAATAGATTATTTCCAGATGCTCGATAATTAAAAATTGTTTTTGAAACAGTACAATTTCAAAGTAATAGCTATGATTGCGGAATTTTCGCAATAGCTTTTTCTGTCTCTATTGTATTTAATTTATGCTCATGTAATTTAAATTTTGATATTTCCCAAATGCGTTCACATTTACTAAAAATATACCAAACACGTAATATTACAATGTTTCCAGTTTTACAAAGTATTAACTATAACGTTTTAATAATACCAATCAAAAGAAACGTCATTCATAGTTATAATTTTAATAAAAAAGAACTGAATTTCAATGCAGCAGAAATGAAAATAACAGAACAAAATTTTGAACAAAAAATAATGAACTTATATAATACAGATAAAATATAGTTTGCGTTGATCCTATTACTCCAATGGAAATAGTCTATGAAATCCCAACTTATAGTTCTCTTTGTCAAGAAAATAAAACTAAACAATTAAATGATATAGAAGAAAAGCAACTAAAAAGAAAACAGCGAAACACGTTGAAAAGGCAAACAATGAATAGTGACGAAATTAAAAATGAACTAGCAAAAGAAGCATTGCGAAGAAAAGTAGCTTATAATAAAAGTAAAATTACTAACGGTGGCAAAATACAAAAAAAAATACTAAAGAAAAAATATCAAACCAGGTTAAAAAGGCAACCAATAAACGATGACCATTTAAAAAATGATCGAGAAAAAGAAGCACTGCAAAAAAAAAGCTTATTATAATGACGACAGTGGCCAATGTAATAAAAAAGAAAAAAAAAATTCAAAAAAAATTTATTAAACAAGGATAAAAAAAAAGTTAAAAAGATAAAAAAAGATATGTTTTTAAAATTTGAATTTTCCAACTATTAGAAAAATTCATGAATTTATTGCTTTCTTACACTTTAAGTTTTAAGATATATGAATTTATCGATCGTTACAAGCCAAAGAAATATTCTTAACATCTCAAGTAAGGCGGACTGTATTAATACCAGCCACTTAATAAACCTCACAGGATGAGTGTTTGAAGCTGTATTCTGACGAGGAAGACATGGGGTATATATGCCCTACCGATAGCAAACTTTAATAAGTGCCACATATTAACAGGTAGCCCCCTAACGCACTTACATAGAACTAATGTCTTAATCGTCAGACTATTGTTACATAAGGCATATTCGTGATCCAATGCCATATAATTTTAAAATTTGAATTTTCCAACTATTAGAAAAATTCATGAATTCTTATTAAGGTTTTATTAATTTCATACTACAAACAACTAAATTTTATATTTTTGTTGACCTAGCTTGTCTTAGTCTTTTTTCAAACACTCATCCTGTGAGGTTTATTAAGTGGCTGGTATTAATACAGTCCGCCTTACTTGAGATGTTAAGAATATTTCTTTGGCTTGTAACGATCGATAAATTCATATATCTTAAAACTTAAAGTGTAAGAAAGCAATAAATTCATGAATTTTTCTAATAGTTGGAAAATTCAAATTTTAAAATTATATGGCATTGGATCACGAATATGCCTTATGTAACAATAGTCTGACGATTAAGACATTAGTTCTATGTAAGTGCGTTAGGGGGCTACCTGTTAATATGTGGCACTTATTAAAGTTTGCTATCGGTAGGGCATATATACCCCATGTCTTCCTCGTCAGAATACAGCTGGTTTTCAAATAATTTTTATATCTGTCATTTATATCTAGAGACGAGATGCCTGGACTCTACTGATGAGCCCACCAGGCATACTCAGGGCGAAATATAATTTTTTCTTTTTTTTCCGTCTTATTAAGGTTTTATTAATTTCATACTACAAACAACTAAATTTTATATTTTTGTTGACCTAGCTTGTCTTAGTCTTTTTTCAAACACTCATCCTGTGAGGTTTATTAAGTGGCTGGTATTAATACAGTCCGCCTTACTTGAGATGTTAAGAATATTTCTTTGGCTTGTAACGATCGATAAATTCATATATCTTAAAACTTAAAGTGTAAGAAAGCAATAAATTCATGAATTTTTCTAATAGTTGGAAAATTCAAATTTTAAAATTATATGGCATTGGATCACGAATATGCCTTATGTAACAATAGTCTGACGATTAAGACATTAGTTCTATGTAAGTGCGTTAGGGGGCTACCTGTTAATATGTGGCACTTATTAAAGTTTGCTATCGGTAGGGCATATATACCCCATGTCTTCCTCGTCAGAATACAGCTGGTTTTCAAATAATTTTTATATCTGTCATTTATATCTAGAGACGAGATGCCTGGACTCTACTGATGAGCCCACCAGGCATACTCAGGGCGAAATATAATTTTTTCTTTTTTTTCCGTCTTATTAAGGTTTTATTAATTTCATACTACAAACAACTAAATTTTATATTTTTGTTGACCTAGCTTGTCTTAGTCTTTTTTCAAACACTCATCCTGTGAGGTTTATTAAGTGGCTGGTATTAATACAGTCCGCCTTACTTGAGATGTTAAGAATATTTCTTTGGCTTGTAACGATCGATAAATTCATATATCTTAAAACTTAAAGTGTAAGAAAGCAATAAATTCATGAATTTTTCTAATAGTTGGAAAATTCAAATTTTAAAATTATATGGCATTGGATCACGAATATGCCTTATGTAACAATAGTCTGACGATTAAGACATTAGTTCTATGTAAGTGCGTTAGGGGGCTACCTGTTAATATGTGGCACTTATTAAAGTTTGCTATCGGTAGGGCATATATACCCCATGTCTTCCTCGTCAGAATACAGCTGGTTTTCAAATAATTTTTATATCTGTCATTTATATCTAGAGACGAGATGCCTGGACTCTACTGATGAGCCCACCAGGCATACTCAGGGCGAAATATAATTTTTTCTTTTTTTTCCGTCTTATTAAGGTTTTATTAATTTCATACTACAAACAACTAAATTTTATATTTTTGTTGACCTAGCTTGTCTTAGTCTTTTTTCAAACACTCATCCTGTGAGGTTTATTAAGTGGCTGGTATTAATACAGTCCGCCTTACTTGAGATGTTAAGAATATTTCTTTGGCTTGTAACGATCGATAAATTCATATATCTTAAAACTTAAAGTGTAAGAAAGCAATAAATTCATGAATTTTTCTAATAGTTGGAAAATTCAAATTTTAAAATTATATGGCATTGGATCACGAATATGCCTTATGTAACAATAGTCTGACGATTAAGACATTAGTTCTATGTAAGTGCGTTAGGGGGCTACCTGTTAATATGTGGCACTTATTAAAGTTTGCTATCGGTAGGGCATATATACCCCATGTCTTCCTCGTCAGAATACAGCTGGTTTTCAAATAATTTTTATATCTGTCATTTATATCTAGGGACGAGATGCCTGGACTCTACTGATGAGCCCACCAGGCATACTCAGGGCGAAATATAATTTTTTCTTTTTTTTTCCGTCTTATTAAGGTTTTATTAATTTCATACTACAAACAACTAAATTTTATATTTTTGTTGACCTAGCTTGTCTTAGTCTTTTTTCAAACACTCATCCTGTGAGGTTTATTAAGTGGCTGGTATTAATACAGTCCGCCTTACTTGAGATGTTAAGAATATTTCTTTGGCTTGTAACGATCGATAAATTCATATATCTTAAAAAAAAAAAAGATATGGCTGCAACATATTACATTGTGAATAAGTAAAAAATTTATATTCATTACATCAAGTATAAGAAAAAATGAAAAAATGGAAATATGAGAAAAAGCATTGTAATATTACTACTACTAAATCATTAAAGTAAATATGCAGAATAATGAATAAATGTTTGCGCTGAAGATCGTCAAAATATGATCGAATTTCGGCTGCAACATATCACATTGTAAATAAGTAAAATAATATATATTCATTCCATCAAGTATAAAAAATATTAAAAAATGAATATATTACTACTACTGAAACATTAAATTAAAATTAAATACATAAAATAACTAATAAATGCTTGCGCTGAACATCATCAAGAAATTACTATAAGTTAGGTAAAATATATATTGCACTATCTAATTAATTGTAGCGTTAAAAAATCGGATTTATTACAAAAAAATTTGACTCTTGAAATGTATACCTTACCAGCACGTCCTCGCCGTAAGAGTCGGATAACAACATTAATATGTTGGCTAACGCTGGAAGGAAAAATATATTTTACAGAGCCAGTATCATCAACTGTGCACGAAAAATCACAATGACCCTCCGTTTAACGGGACTTGGACTATAGAAAAGGACATCAACTTTTCGTCAAATACACCGTTCATACACCTAACTTTCATATCCATTGTCGTAAAAATAGGTATTTAAAATTATTATTTCAATACTTAAATTTGTTGAAATTATACAATTAAAATTGTATCTATATGTACCATATATAAATTATTTAGCCAATACTACCATTCAAATGAAACCTTTTCCTCATCCCAGCTGCAAAATAATTAGTTCACATGTCACACAATTTTGTAAAGACAATACTCATATACATTTTAACAAAGTGAGGCAAAAATGACCTATTTTACCGATATTTTGATAAAATGATAGGTCAAAGTTTTCTCGATACATATAGACCGATTTGTCTGAAATATATAATAATGTAATAAATAATATTATACTATCAGGCCTCCGGCCTCTGACCCTTCGAAAAACGTTTTGTAATTACTCCTTCTTTAATATAATAACGTCAAAATGTGTTTTTTCATATGAGGGGTACTTGGGTTTTTGAAAAAAACTAAAAAAAATGTTTTAGAAAAATTTGGTTTCAAAAACTTCTATAAAAAAACGTTAAATAACTTTTTTTGAAAAAAATTATAATTTTTTTTTGAAAATTCAAGCATAAAAATATCCTACAAATGTAGAATACATAAATAACTATATAGGCATAACTAAAAGAAACTAACTAACTAATCCTAATTAAGAAGATTCTCGTTTTGGATGTTCTCTGATTCTCCGGTTCTCCCGTTTGGAATAACGACTACTTTAATAACACACACTATATAATAATAATTAAAAATAATACGCATTATATAATGAATATAAAATTAAAAATTTAATAATCGAATAAACTAAATGCATCTATTTTAAATGTACTCATTTGAAATAAGTACAGTCACAATACACCCGAGTGAGCGTTAGCGAGCGAGGTATCTGTGGCTAGTTTTAATATTAAAACCGCTCGTTTTCAATTTAACAATAATTTATATAGCTTACCTATTGTTTCCAACATTAAAATATTTATACACTACCGCTCAAAAGTTTGGGTTCACCTAAATAAAAATTGACCCAACTTCAAAGCATCATAACTTTGGTGCAAATAATGCTACGAAAACCTGCTACGTGCCGTTCAAAAGGTAATTTAAAAAGCTTTAAAATGACTTGGTGCAAAAATCTAATTTTTAATTTTTTACTTGCGCAAAAAACCAAAGTTTAAAACTGAAAAACTAAAAAAACAAGTCTCTTTATAAATGCCTGCATTTTTCAGGAAAAAGTGTATTTTTAAATGTTATACAATGTAAATTAAAGCATTTTTTAAGAGCTTTCGAATGCTTTTTATAAATTTATACTAGCATTATTTTTAAGGAAGTTACGACAGTTTTTATGCACACAAGCGTTTTTATTACTTTTTTTTAAATATTAGAAAATACCAAATAAACAAATTATAGGTTTTTATATAAAAATTAAGCACACACGTTTTAAGTGCATAACACATTTAGAGATGTCAATAGTCGAGATGGTTATATTAATGATATTAAAATTTAAATGTATGTATATATATATATTAAAAAAAGTAATAAAAACGCTTGTGTGCATAAAAACTGTCGTAACTTCCTATGCTAGGATAAATTTATAAACAGCATTCGAAAGCTCTTAAAAAATGCTTTAATTTACATTGTATAACATTTAAAAATACACCTTTTCCTGGAAAATGCAGGCATTAATAGAGAAACCTGTTTTTTTTAGTTTTTCAGTTTTAAAATTTGGTATTTTACACAAATAAAAAATTAAAAAATAGACTTTTGTACCAAGTCATTTTAAAGCTTTTCAAATTACCTTTTGAACGGCACGTAGCAGGTTTTTGTAGCATTATTTGCACCAAAGTTATGACGCTTTGAAGTTGGGTCAATTTTTATTTAGGTGAACCCAAACTTTTGAGCGGTAGTGTAAATCCTTACACAATTCAAATTATGACATACTATTAAAAAGTGAGAAGGCAAACTAATGCGTGTTGCAAGTACTATTTTATTTAAAAACAATAAACAAGAGAAATTTCGGTTTTATTAGTTATACAGAAATTAATTTTGCACTAATGAATATTATTATAAATATATTCTTGTTTATTTATTGCTATAAAACACGGCAGAGTAAAAATTGTATACTTTTCTGGAAAAAAGTGTGTTATTTTTTAACAGAAATACTTGTTCACTATGATTTCAGTACTTTCTGTTGCAATAACTTATAATAAAGAAAATATAGCAATTGCAAAAGTGTGATTGGAATTAGACCATACTTGCAAATTTTTACACCGTAAAAGGTGTTTTTTGATATTTAACTGTTGAATTATGTATTACATAAGATTGGTTAGAATAAAATAAACACAAACATAAGCCGCAAATAATGTAGGGCACTTTTCTAAAAAAAATGTGTTATTTTTAAAAGAAATGCTTGTCGATTCCATTTTGGTAAATATACTTGAAAAAGATAAACAATAATCTTACGAAATGTTAATTACTTAATAATTATTAATAAATAATTTTAATTACTTCCACACTGGATTTCTGTATTTTCTATTGCACTAACTTATTTTAATACAATTGTTAATTAAATAACGAAATAATATAGACTGATAATATGGTTTTACGAATAAACAAATATAATAAATTAATATTTTTAAAACGGGGATTCCAATATTACTGTTCAGAACAAGAAAAATAAGAATAATAAGTAATAAATATATTGAAAATAATTAAAATTTTTGATCAGATAGTAAATACTTGACGATTTATTATTATTTCACCATTTCTATCAATGCTAATTAGTTATATATTAGTAATAATTAATAACACAAAAGTTCATTTAAAAGCAATAGTGATTTGTAATAAATCAAAATTTTTGGATATATATGAATCTTCAATAATCACATTGACTTGCACAATTTTAAAGAATAAAACGGTATTAATTAAGTGGTTATTAAGTTATCGTTGATCATCGTTATAGTTACTTAATATTTTTTTACAGTTGTTTAAGAATAAATTACGTGTAAATAATTGTATAAATATTAAAAAAAAAATTAAGCAGATAAATTATTGTTCTCCATTCTTACAATTACTCAATAATGTTTTCAACATTTTCATAAAAATGTGTTAATTCTTTCTGAAGTCTAATATATTTATTTGGACATTTTATGAACTTTTGCACGTATACATTGATTTTTATTTCAACCGTGGGGGATAAGATAGAATAATAATTTTAAAAAAATGTTATGTTAATTCAGTGGATATGTTATCGATATCTATCCATCCTTACAAGTTAATTAGTGTATATCATAGTAAAACTGTTATGAAGGTCTAGTATATTTTTTACTTTAGATTCAAATATGATTTTTAAGTATAATATTGTGTAATGGGAAGGTAGGGTTTTTTTATATTGATGATCTAACCAATTTATGTTGCAATATGTTTGAAGGGATTAGGTTTTTTTCTCGATTTTGATGAACAAACCATGTATGTTTTTATTTGGCGACGTTTCGATGGATATACTCCATCCTCATCAGGCTATACCATTATTATTAATATCAGTATAACAATATTATTCAAAACATCCTATACATATTAGTAATTTTGTGGCAAATGTATAACATTATAAATTATGTAACGAGCGCACGTTACTATGCCGAAGTTGGCGAGTATGTACGCAAATGTCAGGTGTGCCAGCAATAAGGTGGAGCAACGCCCTCCCAGGGGTTTGATGGGTAGGCGAGTGGTTGAAAAGCCATGGCAAGTGGTAGCAGGAGATGTTACTGGACCACTTCCCCGCTCCACACACGGATTTGAATATATTTTGGTCTTCCAAGATTTGTTCACGCGCTGGATTGAAGCAGTGCCGATCCGGAAAGCTAACGCTAAGACGATCGTGAAAGAGTTACACGAACGAGTCGTCATGCGTTTTGGCACACCGGAAGTATTTTTATCCGACAACGGCACTGAGTTCAAGAACAAGCTCGTAGATGATTATCTCGTGGAACGAGGAATATTTCATACAACTATTCCTCCGTACCACGCTCAGGCCAATCCAGTCGAACGTGCTAATCGGACGCTGAAAACGATGGTAGCGTCTTACATTACCGAGAAGCACAACACTTGGGACGAGAAGTTACCGGACCTTGTGTTTGCTTTAAATACGGCGGTACAGAGTTCGACAGGATGGAGCCCGGCCATGTTAAATTACGGCCGGCAGCCTGAGCCACCCGGCACTGCTCGTCGAGTTCAAGACGACTGACTCAGCCGTTTGGAATACCAGCGTTTGCTTGAGTGGAGTGATCGGCTATCACGACTACCTGAGCTTCACAAGAAAGCTTCAGCTAGAGCTAATAAAGCTCAGGATAGGCAAGCCGGTTACTATAATGCCGGGAGACGAGCGGCTTCTTTTGA